>CAHIKZ030004991.1:185000-267500 GCA_903632075.3 Acanthosepion pharaonis | reverse complement strand
TGTGCAGGCATTGATGGTCGAGTTTGGTGCTGGTAGCATGCCAGGATGATCGTTGTTGAAGTCGATGTTATTTGTTGCCAGGGATGATCACTGTTGATGGTTGAAGTTGATTGATGTTGTTGGTTGCTGGCAGGATCATCGTTGCTGGAGTTGATGTTGGTAGTTGCCAGGAGTGCCACTTGCTGGTTGTTGCCGGGGTGCCAATTGTTTGTCGTTGCCGGGTTGCCAACTTCATTGTTTGTCATTGCCGGGATGCCAACTTGACGTGTTGGGAAGGAGAGAGAGAGAGAGAGAAAGAAAGTTGGCAGAGAAAAAAAATGGGAGCGTAACTTAATGCACAGCCCGTTGATCGGCGTCCTTGGCCAATGAAGGCCAAGGGGCCTGCGTAGCCGACCGTTTCGTTCGCCGACCGCCTCCCAACGAAGCTAGCGAGAAGTCACTGTCTTGTGACAAGGAAGACCAGCAAGAGAAATTGGATCAGCTAACCTTAAAGTCTCTATAATAACATCCTAGGAGGTTAGCTAAAGAGAACTAAGGTCTAAAAATGACTAGTAGTATATTACAACTAGGTTTGTAATATAACCTAACTAAAAAGGGGATTTGCTAGTCCCTCCGACGTGTTAACAGTGTGTAAGAGGCATGAATGAGAGGTCAAGGTCGAAATGACCTGTTCCTCTGCCGGTTCAAGGATAGAAGGAGGAGGTAACTCCGACATACCATGTTTAATGGATGTCAGTTATCAGTTATCTCCTGTTAATTTTCCCTCTGAAAGTTCTCCACTATCTTAACCGGGTATTGAACTCACACTCTTTGGGTCCTGTCACTGAATCTAACCAACATCTTTATCCACTGTGCCATGTGTCCTAAAGGCCGGTTACTAGAACAGTCTACCCCAGTGGGCGAAATAAAGGGTTCAGTTCGACATTCCAACCACCTGAAGAAGGCCGGAGCGTACAAAAGCCGAAACGTTGTAATAAATATGGCGACGAAGATGAAGACAATAATGTAAATAATGCACGTAATACCTCATCTCAGAAATATAGACATCTATTCTTTGCTTGAGGAAGGTTGCAAAACCAGAAACGCATGTAGTAAAATTACGTAAAATAGAGTATAATGTATATTTTAAAATAAAAAAAAATCCACATTTCAGCCAAAAACGTTTGCGGTTTATCTTCTTTTTAAAATATAAACTTTTCCCTCGATGGAACAACTCTAACCTCTTCTCTCTCTCTCACTCTCGATATATATATATATCTTTAAATTTCTTGGGGGACATAGAGCTGCAAGATATCGTTGTGGTTTCTGTAACAAGATAATCTTTTTTAAGTGAGTAGGTTGTTAGCCTACTGCACAGCCCTCTAACCTGGAGGTTCGGTTTTGAATTCAGATTTGTCTTTCTCCTAGAGCAGTTGCAATCCAAGGCTATGGAACACAGTCTCCTGTCCTGGAGAAGAAGAGGTCCCATACCTTACCTAAGGATATTAGCACCTAAGTTAATGTTAATAGATTCGACTGGAATTCCGTAGTCCGAGCCGCTATCAATTATTCCACCTTGAAATACTGGTGGACGTTGCATTGTAGTAATTGTTTCCATTTATGATTAGTAAATACAATTTTTAATTTAATAACGATATCACTTGACCGCTGAAAAGTAATAATAATATCACTTGACCGCTAACAATTAATAACAATATCACTTGACCGCGGAAAAATAAATAATAATATCATTTGACTGCTAAAAATTAATAATATCTTTTGACTGCTAAAAATTAATAACAAACACACTTGACCGCTAAAAATTAATAATAATATCAATTGACCGCTAAAAATTAATAACAATATCACTTGACCGCTAAAAATTAATAATAATGTCAATTGACCGCTAAAAATTAATAATAACATGGATTTACCGCTACAAATTAATAATAATGTCAATGGACCGCTAAAAATTAATAACAATATCAATTGACCGCTACAAATTAATAATAATATGAATTGAGCGCTAAAAATTAATAAAATCTTCACTTGACCGCTAAAATTTAATAAAAATTTCCAAATCATGGAGGTTTTTCACCGCCAAAGACGATCATATTTACCGTAGGGTCCCCCGCGGTGACGTCAGAAAATCAAGATTTTTAGCCAAAGTTTTTAAGGATCTAAAAAAATATAAAAAGTTTTAAAAATACAGAAAAAAATATTTTGATTTTTCATCTTAATAACAACATAAAGATTTTGACGATAAAACTTTGTATTATTTTCATCGTGTATCCTTTATTTTATTTTAAACCTTTTTATCCTTTATTTTTAATGAATAATTAAAACACATCAGCAATATCTGTGAAAATTTTTTTTTCTATTTGAATTTCGAGTTCAATGATTGTATAAAAATGCCCGTGGAAATTCCCATTTAACAACTTTAACACAATATTATAAGAATCTTAAGTATGCAAAGCAAGTTATTATTGAAAGAAGTAAGAGGGTACAAATGAAAAGGTTAAATCGCTTAAGCAGAATTTAAACGCATAAGAAAGTCATAATATTTTTCTCCTTAAAATTAAGTAGTATCTTTAATGTATCTTTTTTTAGCCGCCTTCCATCGCAATCCAAACGGAAAGGTCCATTATTTATCTGTGGTAATGACTGGACGTAATGCACATGCAAACTAGTTTACTAACTAAAGGAAGCATAAAGAAAATTATAATATAATTTTACCACCATTTTATTAGAAATTGGTCTACCAAGGCAAAGATCTAAGTCATTCTACCATTAAACCACCACTTTTTCATATAAGTTTAGATATTTAGTCTGCGCTAATAAGCTAAATATTCCCCAAGTCAAAAAAATTATTTTGACCAATGAAAAGAGGGATTGGTTCCGAGCTGAAGAAAAGACCAAGAGCCTATGTGAAAATTTATTTTGACCAATAGAAAAAGTGAGCAACTTACAAACTGAGAAAAAGTAATCCCTTTGTGATATACGTAGGCAGAGAAAGTTGAATCAATGTAGTGAGAGAAAAAAAGCAGAAAGTAGGAGGAAGCAGAAAGCCGGAGTTACACGCGTCTGAATAACGCCGGTGTTAAATTACACGCTGATATAAACGCCAGTGTTAAATTATACGCTGATACAAACATGCTTTGTTCTCAGAGAGAGTTTTATATACTACAACATACACAAAATCATATATATATATATATATATATATATATATATATAACAACACATTTTAAATAATTAGCATAAAAAATTAAATTTCATAGTTTAATAAAAGGCTTAAAAGCTTAACCCAATCATTAAATAGAAAAAGCATTTATGAAGTCGTCAAAAAAAAAAAAATGAACAAATAGTAGTTCAATGCGACGCGTTTATATATGACACAGCCATTTGGATAAAAAATAAATAAATAAATGAGTAAATAGATAAAATAAAATAAAACAAAATTCTCTAGACACTTCACGACATACCATGATGCCAAAAGCTATCTTTCACTGTAACTGACCAGACGATGTGCGTACATGAATGCCATCATCCGCTTTGAAATGGATACCCCACCCTACCCCGACTTGACCTCTTTCCGAAGGTGACAAATAGGTGGATAAAAATTAACTGTTACACACCCTATCAAAATGGTCGCCCCAGCCGTTTCCATAGTTATTAATTTTGCAAATGAACATGCTTATAAAGATGTGTAATTTTCAAGATTGGTTATTCCTAAATTTTCGCTTGAGGATGAAACAGGGCGTGATACTTTAACTCAATTTTATTTTAATAATTAAATTGAGGTTTTCGGCTTTGAAACATGAGAACTCTTATGTAGCGAAGGAATAATATTTTTAAAAAAATAATTATTATTTAAGCTCTACTTCTGTATGGAGCACTGTTTTTTAAAAATAAAAACAAAAATACTAAAGAATTCCGGATTATTTACCTAACGTGTTCTTTCTTATTTTTCTACATACCTGCACACACACACACACACACACACACACACACACACACACACACACATATACATATATATATATATATATATATATATATATATATATATATATATATATATAATGTGTGTGTATGTCCCACGTGGAGAACTAGACATCACGTATATCTACAACTCTACAACTCAAAGCAAAGTATAAAGAAGAACAAAAAGGAAATGTCTTATATATAATTTGGAGATATTCCTGATCTGGAGAAGCCGTTTTTAGGACTCCAAATTTAAACTGGCCGGATTCATCGAAAAAAAAAAAGGGAAACGGCATCATGTACTTGTAAGCTGCTGGGGGAGGAAGATTTAACCTCAGAGGCACGGTGGAGTAATGGATAGCGGCTCGGAATCAGGGAGCCGAGTTCAAATTCCATTCGTACTAATACTCTTGGGAAAGATATGAATCTTTTTCTTCTCTATGGATAAATAGCAGGACAGACCGAGATAGCCTTGGATGTCAACTGGTCTATTGTAGAAAGAAATGGCAACCTACTACGGGAAAAAATCTGCTTCGTCAGTCAAGGTACATGATCGTCTAAAAGTATGTATCACTCATGACACCTAACTGACTGACTGGGTGAAAGTGGCATGTTAGAAGAAAGCAGCCTTTCCCGAACTGAAAATTGGGTCGTCGGGTCAGGAAGGGAGATAAGCGCTGTCTGTAGACTTACAGTCCCAACATAGATAAACAGTAAGTATTTTAACGTCTTGTCCAGTAATAAATACAATAAATGGTGAGTTTTATGATTTACGACATACATAAGAGACCAAATTTGCGTCTTGCAAAGAAAGAATAAATTAATTAAAGGTGAATTAAATGACTTTAAAGTGAAAATTTTAACTTGAATCGGCAAAAATCATAATGATCGTTATCAGATCGATAAAAAAAATTGATATTGTAAAGTGTAAACAAATAAAAAATAAAAATATATTAAAAAATAATCCTAACATGAAAATAATTTTATGGAAAATATTTATTTTAATTATCTTTATGCCAAAAAGTTTCGAAACTTTATTTTTTAAAAATTAAAAAAAAAAAGAATCTTCATAACATAAATAGTTCACATCCGTACGTGCCAATATTTAATTTGGGCCGGTGAGTTGATAGGTATTTTTTTAAAAAAACCTTCGAAATTTAGGTTAAAATGTTTTTCTAGCGTCAACGTGAGATCATAGATTTGCCGGGGAAATTTGAGAGTCTTTTTTTACACATTGATTTGGAAATTCTTGCAAACTGCTGGATTTTAAATGAAACTTCCAGGACTTAATCAGCAATGAATGAAATTATTTTTTAAATATTTCATTTTTTTTAATTGGGAAATGTTTGTAATCTGTTACTCCATCGACTCATTTAATTTTATGAAAAAAGAATAATTCTTATTTACAAATGAATTAAATTATTTTTTAAAGGTTTCTTTTTAAAAATCTGATGAATTTAAAAAAAATTATTTTTGCATCTGTACGTTTCACCAATTATTCATCGAAGCTAGTTTTGGTTGTCTGTCCATCTGGTTACATAACACATGTCTAGATCCGCCGCGAAAAGGACGACCCACTTCTCCTTGTGGCCGAGCCATGTTTCTATTTTTAGAGATAGTGTATGTTGTAAGAAACGAACTTGTTGTCGTATGTTAACAAGAATGGACCATTTGTAGATGCCTGTTTATTAACATGACCAAACGATTTATATTTAACGTAAAATATCACAAAATATGAAAAAGCAAGAAGAAACCAAAAACGGTTTTTATAACAACAACATTTGTATTTATTTTTGTGTAATGATGTACATGCGTAGAGGTTTGGTGTTAAAACGGAAAAAAGGTTCTGTTGTATTATTTAATTTGTTTTTGTTATAAATAAACCTACACTTACCAAAAAAAAAAAAACTACATTTGTTTACGGTAGTGCGTAGTGATTTTCTGCAAGGAAAGTCTGTAAAAGAAGTAAATAGGCCAAATTTTCTGATTACGCCTGCGTAGCTACTACGCAGTTAATTAGTAATCATGATGGCAGTAATGGGGGACGAATGGCCGACAAGAAGTCCGATTTTTTCTTGTCGATAACTCCAAAATTATGAAGGTTTCTTCATAATTTAATAGTGTTAATTCGAGTTCAGCATGTACATTTTCACGGAATTATGACGATTTTGGAAAATTTTTAAGGGATACTGGCGCTCGGGAAACAAAAGCAAAATTTACCGGAAATGTCCTGTATGTTTGTAATGTAGAAAAAAATACTGTGGAGTATTTCAAATAGAAATTTGAATGATTTTTAGTCGATTCTTGCGAAAAACCAATCGAAACGTCATTTTTTAAAAAAAAACTTTTTAGAGAAATGTACAAAAAACTTATTTTTTCGTTTTTGAAAATCCAGGTAAAATAAGATATACATTTCTAAAACGTTACTTTCGTATAATTAGCAAATTTAAAGTTAAATTAATCTGTTCTGAAACAAATATCACTTACTTATAGCATAAAACTTTCTAGACAAACATTTCTTGACCTCGGTATATTATTTTCACGTCTCCATCGATAATTTGATGGGTGAATGTGTTAACAGGTTTAGCATGGTGGACCAAAATTGACACAACGGTTTTTGTTACTTATAATAATTTAAAATACTATAAAAATTTCTTACATTATTAAGTTACCTTGGTATTTCATTATTTAATAGCTAAGATAATGATAAATAAAGATAGTACATTTTTTTAATTTAATAACTTAGATAATGACTAATAAAATTATTATTATATTAATAATTAAAATATCTCAGTTATTAATTGTTTAAATTGATAAATGAGATAATTTTATTATCTCAATTTAAGTTTTAATTTAATAACTGAGAGTGAGATAAGCCAAAGACCTTTATATGTTAAGGGGTTTTCCCTAGGTGGGGGACAAGCCCTGAAATAAGTGCCCTTTAACCATAATGTCACTTGCGAGATTCCATGCTAAAAAAAGATCTATAACATTTTGACGCACAAAAATATCTTTATTTATGGCAAAAAGTTTTAGTAGAATGATTTGTATTAAGCTTTTAATTTTCGCTTAATAAATATAGTCTTCACTTAAAAACTTATAATAACCTAACTAGTACTTTGTTTGGAAGAATTTTAAAACATTTTTAAAATTAAAGAAAAATGAAAAACTAAAAGAAAAATGAAAAAAATTCTTGTAAAGATTCCTTATTTATCGAAATTTTCTTCTTCAGATAATAATGCCTATATATAATATATATAATGTATATTATTTATAAAAGCAAATAAAAGCCTATCTAATTACATAATTAGAAAGATTTATTGCAGTTTTTATTTTACGATTTGAAGCAGATTTTTAAAATTAATTTGGATGGTGGGTGCATATTAGATGTAAAAAAAAAAATATTTTTACCAAGATTTTCTAAAAATAAAAATTTCAAAAATAAATTCATTCATTTTTTAATAAGTCCTGAAAGTCTCATTAAAATCAGACAATTATTTGATTTTTGCAAGAATTTCCAAATTAATGCCCCCTCCCGGAAACTGCGACACTAAAATGGCCATTACCACAAGTAGTACAAAGTTGACAAAAAACAAAAAAAAAAAAACGAAAAAAACCAAACGACATTTTTTACCCAAATTTGAAACGTGTTAGAAAGAAGTAAAATTTTTTTAAAATAATTAAAAATATTTTGTTTTTTTCCTCTTAATAATAAGAAACATTTTGACGATAAAACTTTGTTTTTATTAAGTTTGGAGCCTTTTATCACTATACTGATTTTTAGCGAATTATTGGAGGTAACAGACCTACATTAAGACTAAAAAGCAAGATCCCAAAATGTTAAGTTAAAAAATACAAATAAAAATATATTAAAAACGACAATATTTAATTTCAATTTATGTTTTTTTTTAAATTTCATGATCCTTTGAAAATAAACAATACAATAAATAAACAGTATTTAGACTAGAGGGAGTAAAAGAAGTTTAACACCAATGTCAAGGAAAAACTGTCATTTTGACAGATTTTTTTTTTACGGACACAAAGATTAAACTTTGCCCTATCTACAATATTAATTTAATCTAAAAAAATAAATAATCGACTGCTAAGTCATATTTAAAAACTGTAATAGTCACCATTTTCATCTTCTGTTAAAAAAAGGATTTTATTAGCAAGATTTATTTGTTGCTTAAACACTGCATATGAGAATTTTAACATGCCTACAACATTGACCTGTAGTATATTAGCTAAGTCTTCTAGAAATTCTGTAGAAAATTCTTTTGAAAGTAATGTAAGAGGAATACATTTATTTGTTCTTTCAATTAGTGCAACTTAGATGCGATGGAAACAATGCGAAAATAAGTACAACCGATAAGTAAAAATGATTACGAATCTGCGCACCCGTAGATAATTATATCCCATCAACAGCGGTGTAATATCTTTTTTAAAATTATTTTAAGAATAGCCTTAGAGAATGTATTCCTAATATCGTTATATTTATTTATTAAATGACATTAAAAGCAAGATCCCAAAATATTACACTTTTAGTTTTAAAAACATCGATTGAAAAAACTTTCCAAGTGCCATCCAATAACAGGTAACAGTCAATAGCCCAAGAATGTAAGTTAAAAAATACAAATAAAAATATATTAAAAACGACAATATTTAATTTCAATTTAAGTTTTTTAAATTTCATATCAATAATTCCGGTTTTTCATTTTTTTTTTCCGTTTTTATTTTTCAAGGACTTTAAAAAAAAGAAGTGTAAAGATCAATGTGATCCGATTTTTGGAGAACAATTGAAAAAATCGTCAAATTAGTAAAAAGGGGATTTTGCAATCGCACGAAAAAAGATTTTTGTTAAAATTTTGGAAAAGAAAATTAAATTTTGAAAAAGAAATACTCATTTTTATGAAATAAAATCCAATGAATTGTGCGGCGACAATTTTCACCCCCCAGTTAAATGTTAAATGAACTTTGTAAGATTTTTAAAATCGACTTTTTTTCCCCCAAAATGGATCCTGGATTTGATATCAGATATCAAATGGTGACTGTGTTTTTAGTTTACTTTTTGCACAAAGTAAACAACATTTTTAAAACGCAAATATCTGCGATTCTGCTTAAAATATAGAAATAATATTTTATTTATATTTTTTTCTATTCGTTCTGCTTTTGATTAGCAGAAAATATTAACTATATATATTTATTTTTACTCACATTGGAGATAAATAACTTAGCAATTTTTTTATTTCAAATTACTTTGCCAAAACTTTGTAGATTGAAGATAAAATTAAATACATTATTTCTTGTTTGTTACTACTGAAAATACATCTGGCAACTTCGCCTTGACAAAATTACACTGGAAACCATAAAAAATAATCGAAGCTGATATTTTTTAAAAATGAAATTTATTAATATTCTTGTAAAACAACTATGGTATTTTAAAAGGGATATTTTTACAAAACTGAGGTGTTTTAAGTGCGTTGGTATGATTTTCAAATCATTTGATTAGAAAAACTTTAAATAAAGTAGTATATAGTTAATTTAAGTAGCAGTCGTAGTGATTTCAGCAACCAACAGACGTCATCCTTGGGGTCACTAGACATCAGCGTCATTATGAAGAAAGAAAAATGAAAATGCCCCTTTATTGATGAGGAACTGGTAACTAATATTAACATCAAAGAAGGGAATAAACGTCGATTAAGAAAATCGGAATAAAGCCTCGTAGCCCTTCGTTTCATAAGTCTGCGTTGCTTGACTCTGAAAAAAAAAGTTCTTCCGCGAAAGGTTCTATCTGTTTGAGGTTGTAACGTCTTGATGGCTGAAAATACCCATGATGCAAGATCCCCCCCCCCAGCTGAAAAGGAAAAAACATTGCGGAGGAAGATAATAATAATAATAATAATAATAATACACAGACACAACAATACACAGACAAAACAATCAAACCTAACCGCTCAGACATTGTTATCAGAGATCGTACACAAAAAGGCGCCTCTTTATTGATATGGCAGTCCCTGTAGACTACAATGTTTCTTTTCTTTGAAGATCTTCAACAAAAATGTGGCTCATGGGAACATCAACAATCCCCGTTGTAGTTGGAGCCCTCGGATTGGTTGGAAAAGATTCCAGTAGACTAATTGAAGGGATCCCTGGAAGCCCATACAATACAAAAATGCAAAACATTGTTCACATGAGTACAGCCCACATCTTACGAAGGGCTTTGTCTATGTAATTTTTTTTTCCAGTGGAAAATGCCATGATGTTATTTCTAACCTTAGGTCCCTGGGCGCGACCCGGAAAGAAATGAGTACACATCAGAAATCAAAGGAAATAATAATAATAATAATAATAATTACAACAGCAACAATCACAACAACAATAATAAACACGCATATAAATAAATATCAGAAAATATCATTTAATTATCGATGAAAACAAAATGTTTTGAATTTTGTTAATTCTAGAAATTCCCACTTACGCACAAAAAAAATCATCAATTCGAAAAACAAAAACCAAAAAAAAAGCAAAGAAAATGTTTCATTGAAAAGAAAGTGTGTTTTAAAACAGAAGTTAGGAATTTAACTAAAATAATTTTTAACGTACAGAAAATCACAAAATTTGGTCTAATTTCACTGAATTTCTTGTTCTGAGGGATTTTTATATAATTTTTACAAGGTCTTTTTCAGTGGATTAACATGTCGAATGTTAACAAGGATGTCCTTAAGAAGTTGGTTGTTTGTAGTGGGTTATTTAACAAAGTTGGTCTTCTCAAGGTGATCCTTAACAATCGGTTGTTTGCGGTGGGTTATTTAACAATTTGAGGTTTTCCGGTTTGTTCCTTAAATCTGCCATGAGCAGGCTTTGTGACCAATTGCCTGATTGCAAATTTTGGATTTTCTTTATACCTTCAGCGATCATTTGAATACCCTGAGCAAATTCAGTCATATCAATGAGATTTTTAGTTTCTAAAAACGAAGATTGAATTCCGTCAGTCTCACTCAATTTTTTAGCAAGGTTCTCTCTTCCGCAACTGTTTATCAGGAAATTTATGACAATCTCCAATGCAGGCTGATCCCGAGGATTATCAACTTTCTTTTCTAATATATCAAGTAATTTCCGCATTTTGTTCTCAGTAACAGCTTCGGGACACACTTTGTTTTTTTCTTCAGTCGTAAAAATCTGCTGGCTGTACAGAACATCAAGTAGATTTTCGACTTCTACGATGTTCAGTTCTTTGACCAATTCTGCGCGCATTTTCTGAAGCCTGATTTTGTCACTTCCAGGTCGTTTCTTTACAATAGACGAATCATTCGTTCCCGATGTGTCCGCCATATTGCTTCTTTCTCAAATGACTCAGTTCGCTTGTTATGATGTCATCTTGACTGTAATTTCGGTATAACAGGAAGTTGATTTTTTTCCCACTCCACTACTTCTCCGGAACGGCTTAAACAATCAAAAAATCTAACCAATTTGAAATATGTTTAAAGTTTCATTTTCTGCATCAAAACAGCTAGCTGCTTCTGTGCTTAGGAATCCTGTTATAGCTGCTTATATTAGTGCTTATGAACGCCGTTATGTAAGGATTTTATAATAGTATATAGTAGGTATCGCCACTAATTTTTTGTCACCTAATGTTTAAATGAAATGTGCTTCTGAAGGTTTTGACATGTTTATTGTTGTTCTATTGAAACTTTATCGGTTGAAACATAATTTAAGCAAATGGCGGCTGAGCGCCTTTTTTATACAATTTTAAGTACTCAGTAATCTTAAAAATGTTGGAAAATATTCTCCGTAATCTAATTCTAGGAATATTGACTTTAAATTTACGATAGTCATAACTCTTATTTTCGGATAATTTCGTGTATGGTGGACCATAGTTTCAAACAGGGGCACATTACGTAATATTTTATATACAAAAAAAACTAAAAATTATTTTAAAAATCTTGAATCTTCGTATTAAGCTTTTCAATTTTTGATTCGTAAATAGTTTTCACTTAATAACAATATCACTTAAACAGACGAAAGTAATACTGAATTTGTTAAAAATGTATATTATGAATTATAATTAAAATTTTAAAAAAATGAAAACAATTCTTGTAAAAATTCATTATCAATCGAATTTTTTCTTCTTAAGACAATAATGTCCTTAATAAATCTTATTTATAAAAGCAATTAAAAATTATTGTGTGTGTTATAAATTTTGGTGAATGATCCTGACAGGGTTATATATTAATGACAATTGATAAAAAACATTCATGAAATTATAATCTGTCTATATTTCTGAGGTGAGGTATTATGTAAATTATTTACATTTTGTTCTCAAGGACAAATAGCACAGTGGATAAAGGCGTTGGTTAGATCCAGTGACAGGACCCAAAAGTGTGAGTTCAATACCCGGTTAAGGCAGTGGAGAACTTTCAGAGGGAAATTAACAGGAGATAACTGATAACTTACATCCGTTACACATGACACGTGAAACTAGAACAGTCTACCGTAGTGAGCGAAATAAAGGGTTCAGTTCGACATTCCAATCACCTGAAGAAGTCCGGAGCGTACAACGGCCGAAACGTTGTAAATAAATATGGCGACATGATGAGGACATTAGTCCGAATAATGTAAATAATGAAATTATAATATCTCGAAAAAAAATATCAAATAATGGATTTCGGCCATTTTGGGCTTCACAGATCGAAGACGAAAAAGTGAATTGCGTGTCGGTATATTTGTGTGTTTATTTACAATAATGAGATCATATATTTTTACCAAGTTGGCGTTGCTCGTGGCGAAATGCATTATGGGATATTTTTTCGATACGTACTTTCACGAATGTTTTTACCAACATATATATATATATATATATATATATTACAACAAAAAATCGTAAAATCGCTTGGTATGATGATTCGGAATCGATCTGGTTCCATGTAATAAACTCTTACCAATGGATGTCTAAGGACTCCGTTTTCATCATTATCATTTGCTCTGTTCTTACATTGAGCTCTCTTTGGATTTAGATCCTTTTTGAAATTATCCTTATTATATATATATATATATATATATATATATGTGTGTGTGTGTGTGTGTGTGTGTGTGCATATAAATATATACATATATGTGTAATATATATATATCATTATTTATATATTATATGCGCAGTACTTATTAAAACGCTCAATATCAGAGATAGAGCTAACACACACACACACACACATATATATATGTGTGTGTATGTATGTATGTATGTATGTATGTATGTATATGTGTGTGTGTGTGTGTGTGTGTATTTAGGCAGCAATTCTTCTTTCATAGCTCAATTAGATCTCATTTAAATATTTATGGAGACCTACCGGACACTATTCGTAACATACTTGTTGACATTAATATAATAGCATCATCTACATGTAAAAAAAGGCTAAAAATAACGGAAGCCTTATTAATAAAAACAAGAAATAAAAACAACGCTTAATAATATCAACTATGAACATGGACACAATATCTTGGCCATGTTTTGAAAAATGAAAACATTATATAAATACATACATGCAACAAACTATTTCTTATTTAATAGTTAAAATATTTAATCCTTGAAAATGGCTAAATGTATAGCCGAAAGCGCTCGGATAAAAATAACATTCGGACAGTTTTTATAAAATTTATCATCCGAAAAGAAAAAAAAATTATTAGATCGCATAAGAAATTGTATAAAAAAAAAACTAAATAAAAGCACCTTGTCTGTCGTATTCAATGAAATGTGTATGTATGTGTATATCAATCTTTTTTTGTTGAATCTCGTGTAAACAGGATCTATGCCAATCCTTTTCCGTCTCGTATAAAGCAAGCGTTTGCTTATTTTTTTTTTTTTTTTACTCTTGTGAATGAGAACTTTCCAAATTGTTAATCAAAATGGGGGGGGAAGTCAATTTGAAATAACCCCAGTCAAACTGATCAAGACAATACCATTGCTATTCGCCTATTGTTAAATTTAATACTTTACTTGTAATGCGGATTTACACTCAAATCTTATTTTAATCTTATTTTATCTTTTAATCTCCAGCGCTTCCTACCATTTTCGTCTATCTTAATATCTGTCAGGAAGCATTGGAAACGCCCCCCCCCCTACCGTCTCCCGTGCTAATTACTGAATTATTTCATTAATATTTATCAATTAATGATTATGATAAGTGTAAACATAGAAGGTAACTCTCAGCCGAGTCAAGAAGCTAGGTACGTGACACTCGATGGGTGGAGGTGACACTTGGTGGGTGAGGGTAGGTAGGTGACACATGGTGGATGGGGGTAGGTGGGTGACACTTGGGGGTGGGTGTAGTTAAGGGACACTTGGAGGGGAGGTAGGTAGGTGACAATTGGTGGGTGGAGGTAGGTAGGTGACACTTGCTGGGGGTTTAGGTAGGTGACAGTTGGTGAGGTGGGGTTAGGTAGGTGACAGTTGGTGTGGGGGGCTTATGTAGGGGACACTTGGTGGGGTGGGGTTAGGTAGGTGACATCTTCTTTAAACAGTATTTTTTATTTTGTCTACCAGCCCTGAACATTCGAGAAATCTTATTAAAAATGCCCCCTCTGGCAATATTCGAATCTGCTTGCGCCTTTGCAGGAGAAACCGTTTTTTGATCCTACCTGCTTTGACCACTCAACCACGAAGACATTCATAATCAAGCAAGCTTCTATCTGTCTTTTAAGCACACTTGTTCATATTTCTTTGGAGAATATTTCCCTGCAAGGTTTAACTTGACCGTCGGACGAAAGACATAAAAATACTCCTACATCAAGAGGAGTATCAGGAGGAGCAGTAGCTTTTGCTGAAAACAGTCATTCAAAGTTAAACATTCTCCTCCCTAGTTTCTATTCTACATTATGTTTCCCACTACCAAAAGGGTAATAAACTTGTTAAACTAATTCCAATTTTCTACTGTTGTCTTTGATCACTCACTTACAACAAGAGGTTTATTCCTTGTTCTCGGTTTAAGATTGGTTTTCCGGTTCCTTCAAAAATTTTTTAATCTTCCTTAACGCCAGGTAGAGGTGTTGTGAAGGAGAATATTTCCCTACAAGTTTGGATGAAAGGCATAAAAATACGCCTACATCAAGAGGAGTAGCAGGAGTAGCCTTTGCTGAAAACAGTCATTCACAGCAATACATTCTCTTCCCTAGTTTCTATTCTACATTATGGTCCCCTGTATCAAAAGGTAATAAACTTGTTAAAACAATTACGGTTTTCTGCTGTTGCTATAAATCACTCAATTACAACACTTTGATAGTCATAATTATTCAGTTTATCTGAAACATAAACAAAGCAATTTCTATAGAACTAATGAATTTTATTTTATAATCCAACATATTTCATTATTTAAATATTTTTAGTGGATAATCATATTTGAGGCTCCATTTAAAGAGTACCTTTTTTTATTTCGTCTGTTGGCCTGAACACTTGAGAAATGTTATTAAAGAAGATGTTAAATGCATAATAATAAAATCTGTTAATTCTTTAAAAATGGGTCAAAATACATCGGGTCTAATGACGGTTTCTCCTGCCGAGGGGTGCATTTTATTTAATACAAGCAGGTGTTTGCCTGCTTGCTATCGCTTTACAAAGTAAGGTATATTCACTACTTGAAATCTTTGAAACAAAAATTTTAAATGAACATTTTATTCATAAATGCCAACTTGTTGAAGTCCGTGTGAAATGCAAATTTCAAACACTTTTCTGCACTATATAAGACAATATTCCTAAACTGAACTATTTTTGATATGAAAATCAAAATGATACTCAAATAAAAGAACAGTAATGAAGGACAGTTAATTAATGAAATAAACTTTTTTAAAATCAATATGCAAATTAGTTAAACCTGAAAAGTGATATTGCCAAGAAGTCAATAATATATAATACAGATATTTAGCTTTTAGTCTGTGAAGCCTTCCTTGGTTAAGTTAGACACTATTATTTTGTTTCCTAGTTAATGTGAATAAGTGTTGTTCCCAGCCTGTTCCTGGCATTCTCTTTCACTATGGCCCATATTGAGATTCCCAACCTCCCCAGTTTGTTTTTGTCCCCCATTTTTCATCTTGACAGGGTCAGCCTTTGATTTTCCCATTCCATCATTTATTTTTCCCCTTCGTGAGGAATACACTTCATTAGTGAGTGTGCTTCTTGATTCTTTTGGTAGAATACAGCGGCCACTCTTATTATTTTGAACGGTGTTTTGTTTTTGTTTTTTTTGTCTTGCATTTTTAGTTTATTTTCTGGGTTCATCTCCCCTCCCCCATCATTTTTGTTTTAGTTTTGTCTTGCATTTTTAGTTTATTTT
Organism: Acanthosepion pharaonis; assembly: GCA_903632075.3. Classification (NCBI taxonomy): domain Eukaryota; kingdom Metazoa; phylum Mollusca; class Cephalopoda; order Sepiida; family Sepiidae; genus Acanthosepion; species Acanthosepion pharaonis. The sequence goes on along the minus strand of CAHIKZ030004991.1, from coordinate 251,211 downwards.
CTGGGTTCACCTCACCTCCCCCATCATTTCATAAATCATGAAATTTTTATATATTTTTCTTAAAAAAAAAATGAACTTTATAGGCTTTCAAATTTTTGTCATGGGATGTTTTGTAGGTCCCCTATGAATATGCAGTATTGATGTGTTCTTGTGGTGCATGAGTAAATGGTATTGAATGAATGGGTCATGAGTTGGATTGACTAGAATAACTAATGAAGACCAGCCCCACCCTATTTCCCCCCCTCAGCCTTGTGCCATAATTCTGTATTGTTTAGAATAAATCTCAAATTAATATAGAGTTGGGGCCTTTTATCCCCAGAATTCTGTGCGAGAATTGAGCACCAATTTCGCATTTATTCAATTTTCATGTAGAAAATTTCTCAAATGTTCAGGCCAGGAAATGAAATAAAAAAATATTCTTTAAATAAACAGAGCCTCAAAGCAAACCTGCAACTTTTCAAAAAGTTTAAATGCAATCTTCAGACGTTTCAAAAGCACAGTGCAAAGATACAATAATGAAGTTTCTGGGCAAATGTTTTCTTTCATTTTTCTTTAGTTACTATTATTCAGTCAATTCAAAGCCAAAAAGCCACTCACTGAATGGAGGATGTAAGGGTTGTACAATGAGAGGGGGAAAGAAGTGGATATTATAAGGATTTGTAGGACAGAAAACAATTATGCCTCGACTTGAAGAGGTTAAGATTGTAGTGATTGAGAAAGCAACCCCATAGGAGTCTTGGAACTGTTACTTTGTTGAACAAAGTAATAGTTTCTGGAGAAGAAGCTGAGTAGAACTTCCTCCTTACTAATGGAAAACAAAGTGAATGAAGATGAGTTGAGCTTGTGCCTCCAGCATGGCAGGTCCTATCTGTGAAGTTCTGGTGAAACTAAGGGATATAGTTTGGATGGAAAATATTTAATCACCCACAAGGCTGTGGAAACACTTTTGAACCCCTTTCATGACTGGAAAGTGAGGATTGTGCAGCTCCAGGACAGATATGGCAGCAATATTCCATTTTTGGTCTAATCTGACCCTTGTAAAAATAAAGCATGGCAAGAGAAGTCAGATACTTTCTGTAACAGTAAAAGGAACCAATCATTTTCCAGACTCTTATGAATCCTATGTACAAGTTCCACTTGAGGTCTGGGACAAGCTTAAGTTCAAATAACCATTTAAGGCAAGGAGCCACATTCAGCACCCAGCCATTCATCACAACTGGAGAACAGTCAGGGTTTGATTTGATTGATCCTTGGCTTGAAGAGGCTAAGATTGTAGTGCTCAGGGAAGCATCCCTGCAGAAGTCTGTTTGACAAAGTAGCAGGTCTCTCATGTTGACAGCTATGATTGTATTATTCACTGCAAAAAATCTTGATCATAATCTGTTGCTAAAGGGTGAGGCATAAATACTGTTACAAAAATGAAAAAAGCTCATAGCTACTGAAAAATGTATTTTATCAGTATACGATTTTAACAAAAAATGTTAATCTACTAAATAAGACCAAAAATTCTGATTCAATATGGTTCTCTTTAGTCTTCACCACACGTTGAAGTCTTTCAGGAAAGTCATTGATAGCAGCAGGCACAGTTTCCATGGTTATTTTGTTCCAGACACTCTCCAATTTTGCTTTCAGAGCTTCAATATTGTGATTCAGAGTAGAACAGGCCTCCCTGTCAAGAACTGCCCACAAACAATAGTCAAGAGTGTTGATATCTGGTGATGAGGGAGGCCATTTGTCCTTGATGATAGAGCCAGGACAACTGTCTCTTCTCTACTGCTGTTACTCAAGCAGTATGGCTGGTCACTTGGTCTTGCTGAAGTGTCTAATGATGATGACCATAAGTTGCATTGCACCACAATTTGAGTGCAATTTCCAAGATGTCCCCAAAGTAACACTTCCTTGTCGGTATTTACCCCTTGAAGCACAAAAGTAAAAGGAGACTTCCCTCTTTCTGAAATAGCTGCTCAAAACCAGTTTCAGGTTTCTGAGGCATTTTTCTGAGGTGGCAGGAACTGATTGATGACTTATTGAAAGAACACGATCATTTTGATGATTAAAAGGCTCTTCACCAGTCAACAGTTTCTTATCAGTGAAGATGATATTTTGCAGCCTGCCATCACAAATCTGTTTCAGAAACTGCTTATGTCTTTGAAGCCTCTTTTTCATTGTGGCTGTTGAAAGAAGCTGTATTTTGGTTATCATGTAGGGGGACATCCCTAGATCATTTCGACATTTAACCTACACATGGTCCTCTCCAATGTTCCAGCCTCCTTAGCCAACTTTCTCATTGACCTTCTTGGATTACACCTGTTTTTTTCATGCATGGGTTTATTAAGTGTTGATGTTCTGGACATGCAAGGACATGCAAGGATGTCCTGGTCTGTCTTTGATGGAGGAAGTCTCATTGCATTGATTAATTGTCCTTTTGATGAACATTCTATTGATTCCAGGTTTTTTCCATCTTTAAAAATCTCAGGTGGAGTCAGTCTATTTTCATGTTGCTTAATTATATACTTTCTTTTAATTTCTATAGACATTGTTGGGCAAATATGTAACGATAAACAACAATGTAATGACCCAAAATTCATTTGAAATTTTGTAACAGCTTTTATGCCACAAACTGCACACTACCCAATACGAGGATTGAACTCATAACTTCCAGGAAAACACAGACATTTATCATCACTTTTATCAATATTTTTGTTCTCTGTATTTAATAGATGGTACTGAAATCCACACTTGGTTTATTGATTGATTTACTCAAGCACACAATAACATAACAAAGATTTTACAAGACCAAAGATATTTCCAGTCTTTTTTTAATCATTTCACCCTAAGCAAGGAAATAAAGCCACTAAGATGCAAGGGTTTACTGGGATATAGGCAAAAAAATTTTTTAAGGAGAGGAAACACTCAAAGAGCAGGAATTAAAAAGACAGACAAGTTAGTCTTAGTTAAAGGAATATCAAAACACAAATTGAGTTTCTGTTGTTGTCATTAAGTGTACTCACTTTATTTGTTCTATCAATTTAAATAAAAACTTTGTGATAAATCTCAAAAAATATAGTTTAATTAAACCAATTTTATTTATACTATTTACATTGTTGTCCTCATCTTCATTGTCAAATTCACAACGTTTCGGCCATTGTATACTCCAGCCTTCTTCAGGTGATATATGTTGGAATTTCAAACTTTTATTTAATTCACAGGAGTAGATTGTTCTCATAGGTTGCAATGCAAAATGTGGTTCTTGCTGTGAGTCGCAGAAAAAATTAGTCAGAAAAAATGCTGGTCTGGATAGACAGCAAAACCAAAACTTCTTTAGGAATGAATGGAAGCATCTAAAAAGATATTTAGTCAAGATGGCAAGAAAGTATCAGTAAAAACAAAAAGAAAAACCTGACTTCTCCAAATAAGCAATTTTTTTTAATGTTTAAGCATCTCCCCAGGCCATAAAAATATATTCCCCCCTACCCTATTCCCCCTCTGATCTTCACTGCAATTTGTTGAGAGAGAGAGAGAGAGAGAAATGGATAGGAAAAAAAGAAAGGTGGGAAATATCTATGTTAAATCCTTTTGTTTTACAGACATTAGAACAAACTGACTTTCTTTCATTACAAATAACACATTGAGCTGTTATGAAATTTCTAATAATTACCATGCTCATTTTATAATGCTTAGAACATACATCACACTTGAGACAAGATCCTGTTTTTTCCTACCTGAACAGTGAGAGGAAAAGTTATAAGAATGTCACTAAAGAAAAAGATAAAACCCATTGCTGGCAATTGTATTTTCTGCTATTCCTACATCTGACACCTATCTGGAGCCTGCTCAATCCTCAGAGAGTAACTTAACGCACACTATGTCAGTTTCCAATTTTACTGAACCTAATGAATCAAATGCAGAAAAGCGGGAATTTTGTTCATGTTCTTCCAAAGACAAAAAGCAAGATTTTCTTGAGCAGTGGCTCACAAGAATACAAATGGCATCGCTTATCAGTTGAAAACTGTATGTACTGCTTCAAAGGAGATTAAATGCTACATTGATATATGTTGTAGTTTTTTTTTTATAGCACTTTTGATCAAACCTTATATATATATATATATATATATATATATATATATATATAAACTGCTGGATAAACCTGCTCTGATTTATAAAGAGCTGCATTCCATCTAACAGCTATTGTACTGCAATGCTCTCCAGATTGTGTACAAGACAATTGATAGCCTGTTGACATTACAACACTAAAGTGTCCCAGGACCTCAACAAAGACCCAAAGATAAATGGCCTCAAAAAATATTGCAATTGCATACACGAATCCCAGTATAAAGTTATAAATAATTATTGACTAATTTTATCAGTGATATTTTTGCATATTAAGTATTAAGAATATAGCAACTAGGCTCTGCAAATTGGAGACAGGAGTTATCAATGATAATGTTCTGACTTCCAATCCGCGGTTATCTCCCTTTAAATTTTTTTTTTAATATCCTTTTTATTAAATAAAATTTGGTGAGCAAATTTTAATTCCAAAAATGCGGCCCTGAGAAAAATTAGGAGAACTAATCTCCAGCCTTCTTCAGGTGATATACATTGGAATTTCAAACTTATTTAATCCACAGGAGTAGATTGTTCTCGTTCCACATGCCATGCCTTTTCTGGATATCTCAGTTTCAGTTCTTTTCCTTTAGTAAGTCAACTCTTCATGTTTTTATTCACCTCTGCTGTGGTCAAGTACTGAACTCACAACTCTTTGGGTCAAGTCACTGGATTACTTCTTATGACAATCAAGATGAGGATAACAGTCCAAACAATGTAAATAGTTACAATGACTCATCTCAGAAATAGAGACGGATGATGGATGAACTGATTTTGTGTTGAATTTTTTTTTTTTATTTTAAAGGGCATAGACATTTATATACGTTTTTTTACAGAAAGCATCTTTTTTCAAACATGGACAAATGAGCACATCTGAAATACCATCTACAGACGTGTTTATACGTCAATCTTTATTCGTTTTATTCCCTTCTGAGCTTGAAACAAGTCCAATTGTTAACACGCCTGGTAGAGGTGTTAGCCATTGCTCGGGTACTTCAACGTGCCTCAGTTACTTAGTTACTATATTAAAAACAAATTAAAAAAATTTGGCTGAAAAATGGTTAAGCTTAAAAATAATTCTCAAAAACTAAAGTTTCATAATTGAACCTTGATTAAGTGTAAATACTGTTTTGCTTAGAATTTATAAATTAAAAAAAAAAAAAAATTAAAAATTGTTCTGAAAATTTAAGTGATTCAGTATTATTAAAATAGTTTTAAAATTTAAACTTAGTCTGTAGTCCTGCAGCATAATGCAACAATTTAAGATACTTAGGACCTATTGAATTTCTCAGGACAAACCCAAATCATCACCTGTGGGCCCCGAGGACCCACTACATTAAAAACCTATCAGCATTACTGATATGGTTTTCCATATATATATATATATATATATATATATATATATATATTTTATGATGCAAAGTTTTTAAAGTAGAGGCAAGGCTATCTATATAATACTAAAAGTCTGTGATTGCATGCATGCTTGTGTGGTGTGTGTGTCCAGCAGATAATGATTTAAGTTAATCTGATTTATAAAATATTTTAAGTGAATAAGATTTAAAAATACAGGTTGTTTATATGGTAGTATTTTAATCTTTCTTTTAACTTTCTTTAAACAAAAAATGTTGTAATTAAAATATTTTTAAGTTAAAGACAGCTACAAAGAGATTCCGCTTTGCTGTTTTGTCCAGTTTGTAGAATAATTATTTATATTTCAGCTTTCTTTAAACAAACAATATTTTAAATATTTAAAAAAATATCTTTTGGTATATTAAAAAAAATAATTTCAATTGAATATGATTTAAAAATAATTTTTTGCATATTAAAAATATTTTTAAGTTAATCTGATTTAAAAACTATTTTAAGTGAATAAGATTAAAAAATAAAAGTTGTTTATACAAAAATATAACAATTCCTTTTTTGCATTTTGTACAAGTGTTCACAGAAATGCTGTTACTGGAGTTCAAGTTTATTCAGGAAGTTCTATTTGTTAAATGCTGTAAATAATCTGTAAAAATTTAAACATCAACTTGTACACCGGATTAATGATAATACAAACGAATTGAAATATTTAACTGAATCATAATAAAATTAACTTTCATTTCAATGAAATATCAAAATCAATTTCAATGTTTTATAACTTGGACCATCAGCGACCCAACACGTCATGGATAGTCTAGTAAGCAAATAAATATTTGACCTTTGAACATGTTGACAAGCGAAGACATGCCTATGCTGCAGAAATATGTATTTTCATTATTTTTAAAAGCAAAAATAAGTAATATTTTTAGAATATCTAATTAATTAATCCATAAATTTACTATTTTTTATTGGAAAATGTCTGGGATAGATACTGGATTTTTAATTTCTTTATTATTGCTATCCATCAAATTAGCTAATTAAATAGGGGGAGAGGCAGTTTTTTAATTTGTGTTTTTGAAATATTTGAAGATATGAACTTTTCTTTTTGCATCTTTAATTTATTATTATCTCTCAAATAAAATTGAACTTAAAAGAAGATATATAAATTATTTAAAATGTTTTTTATGGCTTATTTTTAAGAATTTTTAAACGAAGTCCGTAGAGGTACATAAAAAAAAAGCATAATTCTTTCTCATATATGGTAACGGAGTTAATTATATACAGACTAACCTCTCATCTACTATTTCATTTTTGTTAGAATTTCCAAATCAATGGGTTTTTTACCTTGGGAAAAAAAAAAAAAAAAAAATTCATTGTAAAAAATTACTTACATCGCTGACATAAAAACAGGATTTTTAACCAAAATTTCGAATGTGTTAGAAAGGTTTAAATAACTAAAAAAAAAAAAAAAAAAAAAAATACTTTGGTCTTTTCTCTTAATAATAACAAACATTTTGACGATAAAACTGTTTTTATTAAGTTTTGTTGGGCCTTATGCTGTTTTTTTAGCGAAAAGTGAACATCCCTATTTTCAAGTAACATTTGTTTTAATTCACATGTAATTAAACTAAATCAATTAATCTTCCTCAAATAATGTTTCAGAAAATTTTTATTTTTGAAAGATTTTTTTTTAACGAAGAGAATTATACTGTGTTGACAGATTTGTCAGTATGGCCGATTTTTGTATCTAAAAGATATAATTCCAATAAATTTAAATTCGGTTTGAAATACAGTCAAGTGTTTTACTTATTGGACATGTTCTTTGAATTAATTAAAATTAAAAACTTAAGGTAAGGATTTTTCATTTTTAAAATGCATTTTATTATTTTTAAATCTTAGGTATCGCTTTGGGGAGGGGTACCTACAAAAATCTGCAATCAAGATAAAGACTTTTGAATAGAGAAAAGATACATTGAGGCATTTCTTGTTCATAAAACAGAAAATCAAAAACGTATACAAAACAAACAAAAATTCCATATTTAAATTCTTAATCAGCAGTGGCGTAGAAACATCAATTTATTTTTGTAATGTAAAAAAAAATAATTAGCAATAAATGTTGGCAAAGTGTATTGTAAATAAAAAAAAATAAAAATATATTTCATTTCATAGTTGTGAAAACTTTTGTCTGTGCAAAATGATGAAGTAATCGAAGTATAAATGTTGTTTTGCAAGCGCAGCAAATTTCATTAAAAAATGTCACACAGTAACAACCTCAAAAGAAGCACGTTGTTAATACAACTGACATTTTCATAGCCATAAAGCAATAATAAACATAGTTTTTTTTGTTTTTTTTAAATATATATCTGAAGGATTTGATTTCTCTGAAATCGTATCATGAGGCAAGTATAAGATTTATAAAATTCGTTAAATAAAATAAAAATTACGAATACATATTTTCAAGTTCATGGGCGCGTCATCGTGGCGGCCGCACCCTGAAGACAAAAAAAATGTGTAGTAAAAATAAGATTAAAAAAAAAAAAGAAAAAAAGTCCTATGTTTCTGATGTGTTGAAAACTTGATTTTTCACATTTGAGCAATCATCTCTTTAGAAAATGGTTTTGTTTTTTAAAGTTTTAGTTAAATTTCGTCTGATTTTTCCCCGTTAGTGTTTTAAAACCATGCACAGGTAATAAATGAAACGGGCCATTTTTACAAGTAGAAACTCGAAATAAAGTTAATTCTATAACCAAGAGGGAAAAAACAAAACGAAAATAAAATAAAATTGGTGAGTAAAATAAATCAAATATTTTTTTTTTACTTGTTTTTATTTTCTTTCAGGTAAACGCAAATTCGTGGCCAGTCGACAGTACAGGAATCATCTTTTAACTGTGCATCTATAAAGGCTTTTAGTAAAATAACCAAGCCACCGGGACGAAATCCAGATTTCTGTTGCCAGGCATTGAAAACCTTGAATTTTTGTTCGTAACTGTTTCTTGTAACACTGACAATGTTTTCAATTTTAACATTACTTACATCCAACTGATGAGCGACAGCTTTCCAATTCCCGGAAATATGTCTGATGACACCGCCTAAAATTTTATCAGACATGTTCATCCCTTCAGCAACCTCTATGGCTTCTAAGGCTTCTTTATAGCATTCAGGGTAACCATCGGCTTCAATTAATGCTTGAGCGATTTCCTCATTGCCGCAGTCGTCCTTCAGGAAATTAACAAAAACATCAAAGGCAAGTGAGCCATCAATATTGTCGACTTTATCTTTCAAGATATCCAAAAGTTTGCGTATAGCGTTCTCGGTGATCTGTTCGTAAAAAACTGTCTCGTATTCAAAGGAGTTAAAGATACCTTTAGCCCGTAACAAGTCAATCAATTTACGGACTTCGACAGTGTCCATGCTTTCGACCAAACAAGCCTGAATACGTTTTAACCGAAATTTATCATAGCCCGTCCTTTGGCCGCTTTCGTTAACAAGACAGGCATCAGTTTCCATTTCGTCCGCCATGTTTATTTTGTTTACCGAGTTATCTCCCCTTGTCATCAGCAAGTGCTTCCGCTTGACATTTTGAGGGATCAGTGTTCAAACTAAGCTTAAGTTAGTGTTTCGAAATCCGATTTTTTTTTTTTTTACTACTGGGAATACGTGCATAAAATAATTTTCTCTAGTTACCCCCGGTCAGAACAGATAAAAGTCTAGAATCGGTGCCATAATTCGTGAGTTCAAATTTATATCGTTTATTCAGTTTAATTGTTTTTAGTTTTCAAATAGATTTTTTCGAAATCGCAGACATATATTCCCATTCGTGCGGATGTTTGTTGGTTCCTTTTTTCCTCTGAGAAAACGCTTTTTAATCAGATAAAGCCAACTGCTATCTATTCAATTGTTTTTGTTGAGTATGCACTAAAAATGAAACCAACAAACAAAACAAAATTATTTTCATGAATTATAAAACTTTGTGATTGTACCCCAAATCATTTTTTTTAAATTTTAGTCCATTATAAGTGGGTCAACCATTTCAAATGATCGTAGAACAATCGTTCAATACGTCTTTGGATAACTGCTTCTTGATCTATCAGGAACAAATTCTACAAAGCTATTTCTTCAAAATTTCTGTCAATTCCTCCAAAGAGCCGCTGTTGATGAAGCACTCTGTCAGTGTCTTTTTACAAACAAAAATGATTCATCACTCTCTTCCACTATTTTGTCTAGACCTCCAACTTTATCATCACTGTATTTTTTTCTCTCGGTGAAATAGCAGCCTAACATCCATACAAAATCTGAACTGGTCAACTACTGTTTGAGTTTGCTTCAAGTGTAGTCACTTTATTTTAAAATCAACCGCTCAGATTACTTTTTTAAGCACGTAATTGTATTATCAAAATGGCATTCTTTTTCGCGTGTGCAAATAATGATCCCAATTCTAGACTTTTTTTACCCAGTTTCAAGACTAAGGAAAATAATTCTGCTGACCCGTTAAGTACAACCTTGGCTTCAATATTCTGTGGTAGTTAAATAACGCACACGGAAACGATTTGTAGTTAAAATAAAAGATAAAATAGAATACATAACAACAAAGATTATAAAACTAGCTAAATACCTATCTACGCCGGGTAAGTGGTTAAGACTTTGATCAAGTCAAGTCTGTGTTTTTTCTTTTTTATCAATTCCCTTCCCACACAAAGCAAGGCAATAATGCCATTAAGACCAAAGGAAGCATTGGAAGTGAAAGGGAATGAAAAGACTTTTGAAGGAACTGGAAATCTAATTCTGAACAGGGAACAAGAGATGAGTCTCTACTCCTGTTCAAAAGACTAAGGAGGTGTGTGAACCAAAATGGCTAGTAAAAGTTAAATAATTCTTTAAACTAGTAATGTAGTATTTTTATTTTCTCTGACTTTAGTCAAGTTAAGCAAAACTTGTACATAGTACAGAAAAGTATTCCAACGTTTTATACCCCAAATAATGGGAACAGTATAACTAGGGTTGCCAGACATCCTTTATATACTTAACATATCCTGTATGCATTAATTTTTGTCCTCTGTCTCATACTGACCTTTCAGGGACACCCCCATATGTGCTGTATTTAATTCATTTTCAAATTTCATAATAAAAATATTTTTGCTATCTTCTTATGGTTCTTGCTTGTAACTTAATAAGGAATTTGGTAAGTGAATGGGAATAAAGTTCACTGGAGAGTTTTGGTGAGTGAGTGTGAATATCGTTAAGGTTGTATAGTGTTTGTATGAAAGAAAAAATTAAGATTGTGTGACATGAAGTTTAGTTGCTATTCGTCTGATGTCACAATGCAATATTTATTACTGAAACAATACAGTAAATGTGGCACAAGGCCGAAAAAGGAGGATGGGGAAAAAGGACGGTCATCATTTGTCTTAATTTATAATTTAGTCACAACCACTGACCCAATCATACACAACAATAATCCTAGCACCAAAACAGCACATTCATACTTACCTTCCTTACTACATTCACCAAAATACCACATTGTCTCAACGAAAATCCTAAATAGTCCCCATATGTACAAATCGTTGTTTGTGAGGGGAGGGCAATAAAACCAACAAGCTAAAAACAAGGAAAAAAGGGACAGAAATAAAATCGGCCAATGAGCAAATGCACCCTAGCTAAGTTTACTGGAAAAGAAAAGAAAAACTAAATCAAAAACCTACTTCTAGCCTAAATCCAGGGATGGGTTGCCCAAGTTCGAACCAGGAAACAATATTCTGATGCCTAACTGGCATCAAAATGCCACTTCAGGTCAACCCCTTTTACTCGGCACATACGCGCAAGATTCACCCACCTTTCGCCAAATTCTGATGAGTTGAGCCGCCGACTTTCCGTCCTAATCTTGACTTTAAGCTGATGCTTAAAGAACAAGATCAGTTGGGAAGAAGTGAACTTCTCGCCCTCATAGAATTCCTTCTGACGCGTCGTCCAAATCACGACTCTCATAACACCTAGTAAGCAACAGAACACAATGTTCAGCCTTCGTCATCTGCGGCACTACATTGCTACAAACAGAACTGGCCTCAAGGACAAAGAACTTTCCCTGCAGCATGCGAACCATGAGGCCTTCAATAAACTTGCACAACGGCACTACCACCCTGCAATGAAAGAAGGCGTGACCAATGGTCTCGACTTCCCCAATACAGCGACGACAGTTTGGCGACCCACAGGGCCCCACGAATCACCAGCCAGGTGAGTGATGCCTCATCGTTATTGAGGCATTTCAACCCAGGCGCCCAAGGCCATATCGAACGAGCCTCCTGCTTCGTAAGATCGAGCTCGTCAATCAGTCCATCACGAACGGACCCCCCTCCCGACTAACACTTGATACAATGCCCTACGAGACAATGCCTGACGCCCGTAAGAGGAGTTTCACAGCACGACGACATTCGCAGTAGAAGGAGCATTCGGCTTGGGGTGTACGACCGGCCTCCTCCTCGCACGAGTGCACACTTCTCAGGGATGGGAAATGTCTACGGACGTCTTCCTTCCAGAAGGTGCCCTCCTCATCCGATCCGCGACACATTCGGTCTAGAAAGTTGATGCGAAGCATATATTGACGAATCTCAATGCTATGCATACCTAGACCGTCCTCAGAGAAATGAAGGCAACAGATCTCCCGAGAGAGCGGCCTTGTCTCTCCACAAGAAAGAGAACAAGAGCCTTACTAATAATATTAGTCTGGCAGGCGGAAGTGGAAGTACAGAGAGTCGGTAAAGGAGAATTGGGTAGATGTGTGAAACACATACTTCCGCCCTCCCCTTCAAGGAAAGCCTCCTCCGTGACCACAGATTAACCGCGATCTCGGACTTCCCTTGTACCTCCGACCAATTCATTTCTAACAGGAGATCAGGACCAAACCAGACGCCGAGTATCTTGATCGGCCCATCCATCCAGAGGAAAGGTCCGGGAAGAGAAACTCCCTTCCACGTACCCAACCGCAAGCCAACAGACTTATCGCGGTTGATCTTGGCCCCTGTCACCATCTTATACCCACTGATCTCTTTGCTGACTTCGTCAATCTCGGCTCTGCTCGACACAAGAACCGAAACGTCGTCAGCATAGGCAGAATACCTGGCTGAGGTGGTAGCCACAGGCAGGGAAATTCCGCGAAGGACCGGATTCGCCTTTAACTTGCGAAGGAATGGTTCCAACGCAAGAACGTAAAGCAAAGGCGAAAGCGGACAACCTTGACGAATGGAGCGAGAAAATACGAAAGGCTGATGCCACAATGCTGGCGAGTGTGAACAAGTTTCTGTTTTTATTTACTTCGGGTGGCTCACAGAGACTTGGTGCAAACTTGGATTTCAGTCACGAGCTGTAAAAATTAGTTAAGCGTGGGTGGATAGTCACACCTATTTGTATATTTATTAACCAATGAGGGCTCGAGATTTTTTTTTTTTTTTTGAAAGTGTATGAAGTTGAAAGTGTTCTGTGATCCACTTTTTGCACAGATTTGACCAAACTATTTTTGGGTATTGGAATAATGTAGAATTTGGATTCTACAGCATGAATGAACCAAGAAAAAGATTTCAGTTTCATTTGGTATTCTACGATGACACAAAAGCATTAATAATGGCTTTCATCCAGGAAGAAATCTCAGTGGTACAATGAGACGATTAAAAATTTTATTGGTTATGGTTATTGTCATTAAGATATTATATTTTAAAATATAGCGTTCATCAGGAGTGTTCAGTATTAATATCAATAATAGATACTAATTATGGTCTACCATGACATTTACATTTAAATATGCAGTCTACATGCACTTTTTTACACTTTAATGTGGATCAAGAACACTTTTAAACGTCACTGTGCACTACAAGAACCTTTTAATGCAAGATGTTAAGAACAAATTTTTAACATCCCGCTACCACCTGTTTTATCAATATCAATTTTCGTACAAAAAGTGGATCAGAGAGCTTATTCAGCTTAGTAAATATTTTCAGAAAACCTCAACTTTTAATTGGTCACTTAATATTTAATAACATCGACCTAGTTCTTGGCCTGACCAAAAAGATAATTCCGCCAAAATCTATCAAGCTTCTGTGAGCCTATCACGTGACCAAAGTTAGCAATAAAATATAAAACGTCTTTCATCTTCGACAGTGCACTGATCGGAATCCTTTGAACTCGTCACACAGTTTCAGGCTTTATGTTAAAGTTCCTTAACATGATTCCAGCCTGAGAGAACACTCATTCACACAGCAATATTTTATGACGAACAATCAACTCAAGTTTTTCAACATTCAACTTAATACACGAATCTTTTTATACGCTTTCAAGCTCAACGTTAATTATTGCAATTAACATAAACACAGCTTGTTAAGAACCACTTATTTCAACTAGAGAATATTTTCTTCGAACCAGTGAAAGCAAATCAAAGAGCAACAATTCCGTAAACCTTAAAGTCGTAAACAATATTTCTCTATTTCAAATACAAACTTGAACTGTTTATATTTTCTTAAATTACCAAAACACACTTTCTCATTATTGTACAGACCATTCCACAAATTATAATCTATCAAACCAGAACTTTAATAACTTTTTTTCATTCAAATATAAAAGGAAGGTTTAAGAGCACCTTTTTTTTTTTTATCTTACTCCAGTTATTTTTGTATCTCTTCTTGTTTATATAAATATTTTATTCATTGTTGTGCAAAAACGGTTGTTTCTCATGTTGTCCTTATTCTATGTTTGTTGAATACTAAAATTTAATGTGAAAGGAAATTGTTAATTTCATCACGCAGCCTAATTTACTCAACAATTTTTGATCAATAATGCATTTAAACACAACCTCCACAAATTGAATAATGATTAATCATTAATGACATACTCTTAGTCTTCTTCTTAATCATAAAACATAATCATCAAAATTATCAAAAAAATGTCTAAATAGTACATTAATGGTCATCATTATGATGGAATTCATCTGTGCTAAACTGATACAAACAATTTACACACTTAAATAAATCCTTTAATTAATGGCACACACTTCGTATATAATTTTATTCTTAGGAATGGCAAAAACAAATCTGCTACCTACATTATTTTTTTCTCAGTACTTTCCATCAAATGTGGGCGTGGGGTGACTGGAAAAAACTCACTACTAACGCCTTTCATTTTCTTTAAAATTCTCATTTTTGTTATCTTATTGACCAGTCGGGAGGACTCGGGTAAAAAAAAAATTAATTGAATAATGCTGAATAACACAAACATGGTAATCATTATGAAAGGTTTCATTGGTCAAACAAAAAAAGGGTAAAAAAGGTTAAACACCGGTAATAAATTAATTCCATGAAATGTAATCCACATGCTAAAGGTCATTTTGCAATGTTAACTACGAAAACTGCTGTAGTCCACGCTAAATGTAACCCCCCCCCCAATACGACCATCACCAAGTAATGAATTTTAAGTTACTATTAGTAAAGTTATGAATAATTCAACAATTTAAATTTATACTTACTATCACACGCATACTGCATTTAAACAATGTTTTTTTTTATTCAAACTCAAACATTTTAAAAAGCATAGCAAAAGTATGAAAAGTATGAATCAATCAAACAAAACTTGTTTTGTAGTTTTTCAAAAATAAGACATAGTCAATTAAATCAATTATTGTCTAGTTACATTATAGATTCACACATTTACTTTGTAAGTATTGTAGTTATTATGAAAGAAATGCAGGAAGCGAAAACTGTTTAACAAAGTATTTAGTAAGGTCATTATTTCTATAGGGATTTTGTATCATTTACACCGGATGCAAGTAGCCATTGTAATTTATGAACGTTACGACTTTACGTTGTTGTAAATATTTTTACTTGAAACTAAAAAAAGGTAAGAAGATGAGCTTTTCTATTTTAATTACTATTTAAGTTTATTAAGTCGTCTAAAATCTGTTTATGTTTAACCTTTTTCTTTTCAAAAGGAAATTATTTTAATTCTTGTAAAATATGGTGTTGTGTTGCAGTTTTTATAAAAAGCCATTTCCCCAACAAAATCGAAGCTCAAACTAAAAAAAAAAAAGTAAATAAATTATAAACTGAACATTTCTTAGATTTAATTTTTCAGGTGCAGCCGGCTATCGTATTTTTTATTGTTTGTTTTTAATTATTTCATGTATTATTACAGTTGGATTTAAAAAAAAAGATCTTTCTTTTCCTCAACTCAGGCAATGAAAATTAAGATAAAAACAATTCACTCATATTATGCGCGCTCTTTTGTGTCTCCAAATTTTATATAGTCAATGCAATGTATAATAATTAAGCATTTATTAGCTTTGCAGTTGCTTAATAACCATAAACAACTGATTGTTGTTTTGTGATCTTTAAATAAACAACCGTTGTTTTTGCAATGGATACCGACCGTTTCTTCGGTATAGTTTTTTTTTACTTTTAGTTCTTACTCAATCAATAAATATTTAATTTTAACGAATCCCCCCCCAGCCCATAGCTGATAGCAACAACAACCTACTTTAAATTAATTAAAACTGTTTTAAAATTTTTATGGTGCTACTGATGTTAATTGGTAGGGTCGTAAAAAAAATTAGAAAAACCTTCTTTTTTTTTTTAATAGGTTCTTCGCCTATCACTCTTCTTTAGGTACCTACACTTGCTATAGCTGGAAAAAAACGAAAACAAAAATAAAACAGCATAGCATGATGAAAAAAAGCCCCCCCAAATTTAATAAAAAGAAAGTTTTATCGTCAGATGTTTAAAAAAGTTATTATTAAGAGAAAAGACCAAAGTATTTTTTGATTATCATATTATTTTAAATCCTTTCTAGCACATTCGAAATTTTGGTTATAAATATTTTTTTTTTAACTTCAGCGGTCGACGTAAATTTACGATTAGTGTTTTAGCGCCTTTTTTTTACAGGTGAAAAACATTGATTTTGAAATTCTTGCAAAAATCAAACAATTGTCCTATTTTAATGAAACTTTCAGGATTTATTCACAAATTATTGAAATTATTTAAATTTTTTCTTTTTTTTTTTTGTTTTTTGTTTTAGAACATCTTGGTGTATATATTTTTACATATGTCACCCCCCCACTAACTTAATTTCATGAAATTTGGAGAAATTAAATTTCAATAGAATCTAAATTAGTTACCTTTTTTTCTTTTTTGTAAAACGTGATCCCCAGTTACTGAAAATATGATCTGAATGGTAAAATAAAAAATACAATAAAACTATGACATTTTATTAGAAAAGCTTTTAATTGCTTTTTTTTAAATAATTTCACTTCCTTCCATCCGTAGAAAGAATTCTCCTCCCGTAAGTTATCTAAACGTCATGAATGTGCCTTTCGTCAATCGTCAAGCGACGCGAAAGGTTATGACCTGCTTTGTTTTATTTTCAAATTACATTTTTTCGGCGCAGAAGCTAAGTTAAGCTTGGTTCAAAATATTTTAAATAAACAGTATAATTTCTGTTTTTATTAAAATCAGTTTTGAAAAATGATAATTGATTTTTAAAAAGAATATCAAAGTAAGATTTTAATCTTTTTATCAAATCGAAAAAAAATGATTGAAAATGATTATCTGTCCTTTTTTTTTTTTTTTTTTTTGACCAAAAAAAAAAAATATTTTTTAACGAAAATTTCAGACGTGCTAGAAAACGATTAAAAAAATAAAAAAAATACCCCCAAAATACTTTGATCTTTCCTCTTTAATAATATTATGAACATTAGACGATAAAATTTTGTTTTCGTCAAGTTCGGCGTCTTTTTCTTCATGCTATGCTCTTTTGTTTACATTTTTGTGGGTGAGTTGTCCCCCTTTCATTCTCATGATGTGTCTTAATCGTGTTTTCAAATTGATTTTATTAAAAAAACAACTGCATTTTTCCCATTTTCGGCCCCGTTAGAACCACCACAAGGTAATTTTATGTAGTCCTGTGAAGTTTTGTTGAAATCGGCTAAAAAATGTAGGAAATTCGATCCAACATATAAATGTTACATACACACACACACACACACAATCTGCGTTTTATAATAAGTAAGATTACATTGCAAAAAAGATACAATGCATTATGTTGAAATGGGTAAAGATTTGTGATCTTGATGATGTTTGATTTTAATTGTCTGTGTAAAACTCTTATTTTGGTATTTGGAGTTATGGTATGTGAGTTGAAGAAATATTTGTTATAATTGTGGTGATATAATTTTCACAGATAGTGAAAGAATAATTCTGTTTATGAGGTAATTAAACAGTGTTTGTGAAATATAAATTTCCAGTGTAAATTCGGAAAAAACTTAGTTGTCTTTCTTTGTCTGTAATGTCGTCAAGTAAACAAATTCCAGATGAAAAAAAATGTTCTATAATTGAGAATTTAGATGTTAATTCACTTGCAGAAATGAACAAAAGCTGCTGTGTGAATGACTTGAGTGAATGAATGTTCTGAAAGGCTGAGATTATGTTAATGGGTAACTTTTAACCTCAGAATGTGCAATGTAGTTTTTAGTAGGCAATTGTGTTGTTCTCATGATGCTCACTGGCAAGATTGACTGGTGTACCATATTTATTTACTTGTTGATCATGTGATAGGCTCAAGAACACGTTTTCTTAATTTTAGCAGTTCTCTGGTTTGAACATGTGTGTAGGCATAAATATGACCTTGGTATTTATTAACCAATCAGAAAAGGTCTTTTGTTGTATTTTTAGCTTGAAATCTAAAAGTGTTTAGTTTGTACAAGATTTAAAACATGCATGTGAAAATACAGAAGATGTTATTTTAAAATTTGTTGTCCAATCAGGGCATTGTTAACATAGCCTCATTATGGAAATTAGGTGTGATCCATGAAATGTAGAAGTCAGATTCTACAAGTTCAATACAGTTAGGTGATATTGTTATTAAGTGAAAACTATATTTATGAATCAAAAATTGAAAACTTCAATAAAAGTAGTTTACACCCAATATTTTTAAAATAATTTTTTTTTTTTTTAGCATACAAACATTCCCATTTTCATAAGTATGGATGTCTGTCACATGTTTTTTGTCCTCCTTAAAAATCTGGTTGTCTGCAATTCTTTCATTTTCATTTCTGCATTTTATGAACATGCTTTGCAAGTCATCCCCTCAGAATTTTAAACTTTAAATTTATAGTAATTTTGACTTTTATTAAAATTCCTATTTCACTACATTTTTTTTTTTTTTAGGTATTTTAGTGTGGCTCATACTTCAACTAAGTAACTTGGAGATGAAACCCAATACAATTCTACTAAAAAAAAGTTTTTACTTTATCTTCAATTATTTTTCTTATTCAATTTCTATTTGAAGTTCATATTTTTAATTTACATGTTATTTTGAAATTTCCTTTCAAATTGTTTTTACTTTAACTCCTGTTTCATAAAAATGTTTTAGTAGTTTTTTTTTTAGTTTTTCTTTTTTGTGAGTTATTTTAATAAAAACTTAAGGCTATAAATAAATATATAAGTAACAAAAATTCAATAAAATATTAGATAATTACTTAAAATGTGAGTTTAAAAAAAATACTAGGTTAGTTAAAAACCAAAACCAAAACATTCACTTAAATTTTGTAGATTTATGTCAATTTCTGGTCAATCATACTTAGGCTGCCAATCAATCCATTTTGACACATTAGAAAAACAAGACCACATGGTTAAGAAATACTTGTATACTGCATGTTAGGCTATAAATAATAAATATTTGTTTCAAATCAGATTAATTAATTTTAAATTTGCTAATTTTCCTTAAATAATGTATCACAAATATTTTATTTTTGGAAGATTTTTAAAATCGAGAATTAATTTTTGTTTACAAATCTGTCAAAATGGCTGGTATTTATCAATTTTCTGAACGTGAGCAAAATGTTGAAATTCAAATCAATATAATTTCTATTTTGAAAAACACCAGAGTATTTTGCTTACTGGAAATAGTAAATTTAATCATTTAGCTTTCAATTAAAGCTAAAAACAACTTCAAGAATGTTTTTAAATTTTAAAAATTCATTTTAAACCTTAGGTATCAACAATTTAGTGAAGGTCCTTACTCTATTTCCATGAGAGGTTTCATTTAACCTTTGTTTCCTGTTTAAGATATGGTTTACCAGTTCCTTTCTTCCATAGCTTTAATGAATTAACTGCCTTAACTTTTGGTGATCTGACTGATCAGTTACTGTAACTTTTAATTAGGGTACCATGTTGTGAGATTTCTGTTTTTTTTTTCATCTCAACTGTTAGCAAGGAGCCAAAACTCTTTTGTAATGCTTAGACTGCTCTGGTCAACAGTGACATAATAATATTGGGGTATTTGCATTACTAAGTTGTGCATTGATAAATGAAGTGTCCTTGCATGTATTTCTGGCAGACAACCCTGAGGCCACATTATACTTTAGGTTTTTAGTTTTAGCCACATTCCAGTCAGTTTGTATTCCTATATAGATGATGGACAGTGATAATTATTTGGATCTCTTACTCCATAAAAATTAAAATAGTCATTTTATGGCAGTTAAAATTAAAAGAAATAAGAGTAAACAAAAAATCACCTACTCACCTCAACTTTTTTTTCTTCAATATTCATGGTATTAGTACTAATTTTTGTAATGTAGAATCTTTTTCCTTTAAATGTTCTCTAGATAAATTAGGGCTTTAAAAAAACTAATTTAAACTCTTTTATCACTTCTAATGAATTCTGTTCCAGGTCATCTCCCTTTTTGTTGAAAAGATTCGACGTTACATATTATGCATTGTCTTGGAAAATCTTCCAACAGCAAGAGAATTGTTTTTTTTTTTTTTTTTGAGACCTTGCATGATTCTTTAATGTGCTTTTGACTTGCTTTCTTGCATTCTGTTAGCTACTATCTTTTTTCTTTATCATCCTGCTTCTTCTCAGGACGGTATCATGTTAGGCAAAATATCTGACAGTATAGAAATGGATCTCTCTCTCTCAATTAGGTACCTCCACTTTTTCACTAAAATACAGCATAGCATGATGAAAAAATACCCCAAACTTAATAAAATAATGTTTTATTGTTAAAATGTTTGTTTTATTAAGAGGAAAAACCAAAGTATTTTTTTAATTATTTTTAATTTTTTTTTTTTTTTTTTTTTTCCGGTGTAACAGAACTATGAAAATTTTAGCACTCTTTTTCCAAAACACATTTAGAACTTCTTGCAAAAATCAAATAATTGTTGGATTTTATTGAAACTGTCAGGACTTATTAAATGAATGAATTTATTTTTATTATTTTTAGAAAATCTTGGTAGAAAAATTTTTTTTATACACATCTATTACCCACTTCTTACTTTATTTCATGAAATTTCTAGGAATTAAATTCTGATCACAAACTTCTTGGAGATTTAATTATTTTTTTATTTTTCTCAAACAGTTAATATTGATAACTATGTTAAATTTAAAGTTAATATTCCTAAAATTAAATTACGGAGAATATTTCCAATATTTTTAACATTACTGATTACTTACAAATTGTATATATAAAAAAAAAAGCATTCTATTAAATTATATTTTAACATATAAAGTCTGTAGAACAACAATAAAACTGTCAACACCTTATCAGTGCTTGTTAAGTGATTGACAGGCATTAAAAAGCACATAAATCACTGCTACTATTTATTTTAAAAATCCATTTCTCTGTTATTTTCAACTTAAAGTAAATATTTGTTTCAAATCAGATTACTTATACTTTAAAATCAGCCAATATTCCTCAAATAAAATTTCAGAAAAGCAGATTTTAGTTTTGGATAATTTTTAATAAAGAAAATTAGAATCCGATGACAGATGTCTAAAAAGAGGTGCTAATCAGGTATTTTTAGCAGGAAAAAAAAAGAAAAACTGAATCTTACTCCAATCAATATAATTTCTGTTTGAAATACACCACAGAGTGTTTTGGTTACTGAAAATAGTAAATTTAATCCCTTAACTTTCAAGTGAAGCTAAAATGAAAGCTTCAAGAAACTTTTTTAATTTTTAAAATTCATTTTAAACCTTAGGTATCACAAATTAGTGGAGCTACCTATTCTAAATTCATCTGCAAATATTTTTGTGTTTAGCAACTTTAATGGTCATGTCAAGTGGCTTAAGCATAATGTTACTAATATTATTGGCATTCGGATTTTGAATTTTTCCATTGTTCAGTCTCTTAGTTAAATAGTTGATTTCTCTCCTTGTTTCTCTAATAATTCTGATCAACATGCTTCTTTACTTGATTTGTCTCTTGTTGGAAATCCACTTCTGTAGTTCCTGTGTTTAAGAACTCTGGTGAAATATCTGATCCTTTGAACTGTAGACCTATTAGCCATCTGCCTCTTTTTAGAGTCAAATGCCTTCTTGTTATTCTCTTCTTGATGCCAAAAATGCCTTCTCCTACTTAGTAATTTTTCACTAGTATTTACTTTTATCATCAATTTTATTAGATAAAGCATTGTCAAGCATTATTATAATTTTTCACTAGAGTTTACTTTCATCATTTCTTTTACAAGATTAAGCATTGTCAGCCATTAATTTTTGAATAGTATTTATTTTTATCTGATGAAGTTTTATCAACCATTATTATTGTAGATGAGTATTTGATCTTCATTTTTATTGGATCAGTCATTGTCAACTGTTATTAATGTTGACTAGTATTTATTTCCATTTTTATTTTATGAAGCAGCGTCAACCGTTATTGTTGAGTATTTACATTTATCTTCACTTTTATTTGATGAAGTAATGGCAACCATTAGTGACTGGTATTTACTTCTTTGTTCATTTTTATAAGATGAAGCATTGTCAACTGTTATTAGTAATTTTTGAGAAATGATAATTTTCATCTCTATTTTTATTACATTAGACATTGACAGTGATTATTACTTTTTCACAAGTATTTACTTTCATCTTCATTTTCAATAGATGAAGCATTTTCAAACATTATTAATAATTTTTGGATCATATTTACTTTCATTTTGATTAGACAAAGCATTTTCGACTATATCTATATAATAAATGCGGATATCAGTGTGTCATACTTTTTTTCGATTTTACTCTTATAGGCTATAGCACAACATATCATACCTTTGGAATCTGACTCTGTGAGCAAATTAAAAACTTCCTGGGCTGGAATACTAAAATTTTGGATTCCCAATTTTTCATTACTACGATTGCTTTCATATTCTGCCACCTTGGCTTCTGCTGATAAAAACAATTAAAGGGACACAACTCTCTAATTTTCAATAGCTCATGTTCAAATGAAAAAGTTACTGTTCTCAAACTACTGTTTCAAAATAAAATTCTCTCTGTTTTCAACTTTGCTCCTAGAGGCCATAGCCCCAATATAGCCTAGCATTTTGGAATCAGGCCAACTTCATGAGGAAATTAAAAACCTTCTGGGCCGAATCTGGACCCGCAATCCTTAAACTTTAAATTTCCAAGTTATCATTACTGCAATGTTATTTTTATTTTTTTTTTTTTTTTTTTTTTTTTCCTAAAAAATTTTCTGAATGATAATTTTTAGAACTTGAAATTAAATTTGGGAATTATCAAAATTAATTGCAAAGTCCAGCAAAAGTCACTACTGAAATAAAAATGATTGTACAGAAAGTAAAGACATCAAATTGTTTTTAAATTTAAGTGGCAGCAGAAGAATTATGGTTGAACTTTTAAAAGTAAGCATAAATATTAATGCAATACATAAATTCAGCAATCGATTTTGAGTTCTTCTGTAGTTTATTGTTGCCTATCGCATCTACTTTTTCCTACCTATTGTGGTGAAGGCCCAATCAGGAGCCCTCCACAGAGGGCTAGCTAAAATGCCACCTGATTGGGTGGCTTTTAAGCTAGTTATTAATAATTTTTGAATGGTATTTCTACATGAAGCATTTTCAACCATTATTAATAATTTTTTAATAGTATCATGTATCATTTGAGCTAGCTCCTGCGGAGGGTTCTTGATTAGGCCAGCATCACAAATAGGTAGGGAGGAGTAGATGTGATAGGCAGAAGAACTCAAAATTGATTGCTGCATTTAAGTATTGCACTAATATTTAAGCTTTTCCTTTTAAAAATTCTGCTGTTACTTAATTTAAGGACCATTCGATGTACGTAGGTCCTTACTTTCCATACAAACAATTATTTTTATTTCATGGTCGACTTTTGCTGGATTTCGCAATTAATTTCAATTAAAAATATCACCAAAAACAATCACAGGGATAAAAAGTTTGGGAATCCAAAATTTCAGGATTGCGTGTCTGGATCTGGCTGGAATATTTTTAATTTGCTCACTGAGTCGGCCTGATGCGATAAAGGAATGATAGGTTGGGCTACGGCCTCTAGGAGTAAAGTTGAAAAGTGCGACATAGTGACGAAACTGGCATTCACATTTATTATATAGATTTTAGACAAGTATTTACTTTTATTAGTACTTGTTGCTTTGTGAGCAAGTGCGAAACGTACTTGTTGCTTTGTGAGCAAGTGCGAAACGTACTTGTTGCTTTGTGAGCAAGTGCGAAACGTACTTGTTGCTTTGTGAGCAAGTGCGAAACGTACTTGTTGCTTTGTGAGCAAGTGCGAAACGTACTTGTTGCTTTGTGAGCAAGTGCGAAACGTACTTGTTGCTTTGTGAGCAAGTGCGAAACGTACTTGTTGCTTTGTGAGCAAGTCTTGAACGTACTTTGTTGCTTTTCAGGGAGCAAGTCTGGCTCCATTTGTTGCTTTCAGGAGCAAGGCGAACGCCTTGTTGCTTTGTGAGCAAGGAACGATTGTTGTTTTGTGGAGTGCGCGGAACGATTGTTGCTTTGTGAGCAAGGCGAACAGATTAGCCAGCCAGAGCAAGTGCGAACGACTTTGTTGTTTTGTGAGCAAGTGCGAACGCATTTGTTGCTTTGTGAGCAAGTGCTAAACGACGAGTTGCTTTGTGAGCAAGTGCGAACGCATTTGTTGCTTTGGGAGCAAGTGCTAAAACGTGACTTTGTTGCTTTGTGAGCAAGCGCGTAAACGTGATTGTTGCTTTGTGAGCAAGTGCGAACGATTGTTGCTTTTGTGAGCAAGTCACGAAGCGTACTTGTTGCTTTGTGAGCAAGTCTTGAAGCGTGCTTGTTGCTTTGTGAGCAAGTTGTTGTTGCTTTGTGAGCAAGTGCGAAACGTACTTGTTGCTTTGTGAGCAAGTGCGAAACGTACTTGTTGCTTTGTGAGCAAGTGCGAAACGTACTTGTTGCTTTGTGAGCAAGTGCGAAACGTACTTGTTGCTTTGTGAGCAAGTGCGAAACGTACTTGTTTTAGCCATGTTTTTAAAAATGAAATTTTTGTCTTGTGTATAGGAGAAAAAAAACATTCTTACGAATATGAAGAAAATTTTGACTTGCCTAGTTGAAATTCAACAACAACAACAGAAGCAGAATTGGCAGGTGCTGGAACTATAAAACAACAACTGGAGTTGTTGGATATAGTTTGGAAAAAGACGAAAAAATTCTTCAATGTCTTTTATGCCAGACATGGTGCAAAGCACAATATCAGAATTTGTATACATTCCTGATGAAGGACTGCCTTTTGCTGTGTTGTTTGTTTTTTTTTCCAGATATGATGAAATATTTAGTCAGGAATGCAGTGACTGGGAAGACAAAAAAAAAAAAACAGGTTATTAAGACAAATAGCACCAATCAAGTACGTAAAGTACTGCAATGTTACTGAGAAAACCAGGTGAAATAGGGTTTGAAGATACAGTATGCATTCTGATGAAAGTTTTTAGTAACAAGTGCACTCTGTTCCATGTTCATCAGAGGTGCATGAATTTAACGGAAAAAGAGGATGAAAATTTTGTCTCATATACAGGTACTATCAACAGATACTGTGAATAATTTAAACTATAAGAAATGACTTTGGATATGTTCAAGCAATTAATTTTCATGTAAGGTCTAACAGCAGAAAAAGATGTAGAAGTATGAACAAAAATTTTAGCAATGATTAAACATCATAATAACGTAACACTACAGGAAATGGTGGATGATTGCGAACAATGCTAAGTGTGAAGCATGATGCTGAAAAACTTTAGAATAAAGAATGTGCATTGGTAAAAGCTTAGGAAAAGTACACAAAAGGAATTTAAAACCTTGTTTCTAATGTGGAAAATTACATCTTATGAGAAACTGTCCATGGAAAAAAGCAGAATGCTATAACTGTGGTAAAAAAAGGACATATCAAACGACACTGCAGAACTAAACCAAGAAAAAATTTTCATAAGAAGAAATTATCGCAATGGAAAAAATAGTCACATGAAACAAAAGTTCAACGGACAAATGTGGTCGTAAAAAATTTACTGTGGTTTCATTTACTATTGAAATAGTAAATGAAACTACGTGGAAAGAAATTGGAAAACTTTTATTAAAAAGGACTTACAAAGTCACAACTTTAGTTTCTGGCAAGAAATTATTAGGGTGGGGGGATTAATACGTGTTGTTTATTTTTGGAATAAGCAGGTAAAACCAAAAACTTGTGTTTTAAGAAGCGACAAATCTATTTTGTATGGACTGGATGGAACTATTAGAAATGTGGGATTTGCTGATAAACAATTTATTGTAAAAATGTAAAGTGGGCAAGTGACCAATTTGAAAAGTCAGATTGAAAATCTTGAATTAAAAAATGTTTTTCTGATGTTCTGGGTCGGTGTTCCAAATTCAAGCTAAATTTTCAAGTAAAAAAAAAAAGTTTAACAGCAGTATTTAAATATTTTCAAAGCTAGATCTCTGAAGCATATTTACAAGTTCAAATTGAAAATCAGTGTTCTGAATTAATCACCATAAAAATGCACAGCAGTTTAAGTTTAATTGACTTCCTTTTGTTATAAAGGTAGCACCAGCCATGGAAACCATGTTAGCAGATTGTAATTTCACAGTGGCATATCTGGATGATATTTTGATCAAGAGTGTGTCAAAAGAAGAACCTGTTGGGCATGTCAAAACAATTATGCAAAAACTAAGAGAATACAGAGTCAAGCTTAAGTGAAGAAAAGTGTGAATTGTTTTTGCCAAAAATAAAATACCTGGGTCAAATTGATAAAATGGTAGGAAGCTCGATCCATTGTGCGCAAATGCAATTAGAAATATGCCTACACCAACAAACATATCTACATTACAAGCTTTTTTAGGACTGGTTAATTATTATCAAATTTATGTATATAATATGCATAATTGTTAAGTGGAACTGTCAAGCTCCACTTAACAATCTATTGGAAAAAGGAGTAAAGTGGAATTGGGAACATAAATGTTAAAAAATGTTTGACAAGATAAAAAAAAGTTTTATGTCTGATTTATCACTAGTGCACTATGATCCAAAAGCAAAAATTGTAGTAGTGTCAGTTACTAGTGACTAGCAGCATGGCCCGGCGTTGCCCGTGCTTGATTCAAAAATCGTACGACTCATACAGCAATCGCTATCACTTGACTTAAAATATTTTTGCCCTTCCTTGGATTTAAAGGAGTGCCCTTTGCCATGCTGATGTTGCTACATGCCTTACTTCTTGCCTATCTCACACTGCAAATTTTTTCTAAGCTCTATACTAAACATTAAATCTGTTACAAAAAAAGAACTAAACAAAATGAACACAAAAACGATCAGCTTTAAAAAAGGACTCTTAACTGGAAAAACTGAATGAAAAAAGAATGTTAACAACAAATACTTTTTCACACTCAACCCAGGTCTGCGGAATCAGAATCAACGTTGAGTTTAAGCAAGTGAATGAGCCAATTGGAGTAAAGTGCCATGCAGATTTAAATTTTTTTTTACATGCTAGCATGCTAGTTAACATTCATGTCAGTCAGCTGTTGGCTCTCATGCTGGCCAATAGAATCTTCCTGCCTATTCGTGGCAGCCAGCTATAGGCTCTCACTCTGGCCAGTAGAAAATGGCCGCAAACTACATGAAAACTGCCATAGAAGCATGAAAAAATTGATTATTTCCACTGTTGATGGAAGTTGGGAAATGCAAAGTCGGTCTTGGCCTTTCCGCTAACGTGGAGCATGTGCATGTAAATTTTGGTGCAAATCTGTCGAAAATTGCGGCCATGCATTCGCTACATACACACACACAATCCTGCCTTTTATAGATAGATTACTGTGTTGAAGTGGTGATTTTTACACACATGATGGTGGTAAAATGAAAGTTTTTCCTTATACTTCACACTTGCTTTTACCAGCAGTGAGGAATTACAGCCAGATAGAGAAAGAAGCTTTTGCAATCATATTTGCCATGAAAAATTCCATAAACTGTTATTAGTGATATATAGTTTGAAGAAAGGTATGCCTACCCATACAGCTAACACATTACAGCACTGCAATACCATTGTGCTAAATTATAATTTTATGATCGAGTACATGTGCAAAATAACTGACCAATTGATTTGGATTGCAAGATAACATTTATTAGACAAATTAACAAAAGGAAAGTTTAAAATAAGTTTCTTTTGTTAGACATAAATTGTGTACTTAACGAAATACTTCTCACTATGTTTGAGTGAGACTGACTTTGTTGGTATGTTTTATGTGTGAAGCATTCACAGCCCTTTTAGATTCAGCATGGAAGGTTCATGACACCAATTCGAAAGAGGAAAAACCTGGGAGTTACTTCAGAGTTCACATGTTTTTATATTCAAAAGCTGCTGCTGATAATAATTTTATTTTAGGCTGCTACTGCTGTTTAAAGTCACTGTACTTTCATCTTCATTTTTCTAAGAGAAATAATTGTAAACCATTATTATTATTAATTTTTACTTCTATTTTTATTTTTTTTTGATGAAGCATTGTCAACCATTACTAATTTTTCCTAGTATTTACTTTCATCTTCATAATTTGAAGCTTTGTCAAATGTTATTAATTTTTGACTAGTATTTACTTCCATTTTAATTTCTATTAGATGAAGCATTGTCAACTATTATTATTAATTTTTGATAAGTGCTGTATTTTCTGGCTTACAACATGCTACAGCTTGGAAGACGCACCCTAATATTGGAAAGAAATTTCTAAGAAATAAAGACATTCTCATACAACAACACATTTACCATTATCTCATATACTGGTGCTACGTATTACTTATCACTCATCGGATTTTGTTTGTATGGCAATGATATACTAGTCAAGAGCAGAAATGCTTCTGCCACTGCTAGTAAACAGAGAATGTTTAAGTTTGGGGCTCAGCTCCTTCCTGGAGCTGAGCCACAAGCTTGGAAATACTTGTAATAACTGAACGATGCATCATATAAAAGGCTGAATTAGACAGCTAACATTATCGTGTAATTACTTAACATACAAATCCATGTCCCTATCAGTCAAGCCAATTAGGTGACCGTCCAAGCTTATTTGAGCCTGAAGGTTTCTGTACATTCAACTTGGAAGATGCACACATATTTTTCAGGGAAAAAAAACGCATTTTGTAAGTCAGAATTACAGTATTTATTTTCATCTCCATTTATACTAGATGAAGCCTTGTCAGCAATTATTACTTTTTGACTAAAGCATTTTCGACTATTATTATTAATATTGACTAGTATTTATTTTCATCTGATGAACCTTTCTCAGCCATTATTATTATTGACAACAACTTATTTTCATCTTCATTTATACTAGATGAAGCATTGTCAACTATTTTTTTAAATTTTTGACTAGTGTTCACATTCATCTTCATTTTTATTAGAGGAAATATTGCCAAGCAGTCAATATTAATTTTTGACTATTATTTACTTTCATCTTCACTTTTATTCAATCAGCCAATATTTGTAATTTTCATCAATTATATTTATTTTGTGAAATGTATTCATGTTATTTAAATTTTTTATGAAACCTTTTTTATTTTTTCTTGGTTAGAATGAAACTTAATTATTTTTCTTTCTTTTTTTTTCTTTTTTTCAGATCCTTCAAAATAAGAATTGTACACTGAAGGAATGTATTTTATTCATTTTTAATATAAATTAAGAAAGAATCTGGGTGAATGAAAGTATTAAAAATGAAAGAAAGAAAAAAAAAACTTTCATTCTTTTTATAACCTGTACTTAATGCCTGTCGTTCCAGTTTACAACCAAATCAGCGGTGAAATTGTTTCAGGATTTATAAACAAAAGTCTCTCACATGTTTGTAAAATATTCAACAAACTTCATTAGCACAGGAAAACTAATAATAGACTTTAATCTCTGGTGTCAAAAAAATCTCTGGAAATTATAAAAAAAAAAAAAAAATCTCTGGAAATAAAAACAATCAAAAGAAAAATAGGCTTGGAAATAAATAACCGATTCCAACATTTTCAATTTTCCAAAGATTATTCTATTTATTAAACTCATTCTCTTGGTTTTGTTGCAATGGTATCATTTCTCTGGTGTACAATTGAACAGAGAAGATCTATTCTGTTATTTTGACATAAGTCATTATCATTTCAAGAGTTGTTTAAATCACTGCTTTCCTTCTAGTAGCGTTTTTTGTTACCACAATGTTTCATTTGATGACTTCTACAACCTCCTCAAAGACAAACAAAGATAACTTCTATAATACTGAAATGAATTGTCATCATCCTCGGAAATGTTTGGACTATTGACCTCAGTCTTTTTGTTATTACTACAGTGACTCATCCTTTGGTTTTTCTCATTTGGACATGCATGAAAAAAATCTTGAATGATGTCTTTTACTCTTGGATTTACCAGATAGCATCCACCAATATTGGCATTTCTATTTTGGTTTTTGTTTTTTTTTTGTTTTACATTGTTTGATCAACTTTTTAGACCAAATTTTCCTTTCATTTAAAAACGAAAACAAACACCAACTTTGTTACTTTTAAAGGAGTTTGCAAAGTTCAGTTCTTATACTGAAATGCAAGCCTCTTTTGTAAACGCTCCCAATTTGTTAAAATATTGATAATTTTTTTTTCTCTGACATTCAGTATCCCTAGAACAGTCATAAAATCCTTTCCTAAAATCTTGGTCTGCAAAGTTGAGCTTTCAAAATGCTCTACACTTATCCTTTAGGAAACACTGCCTTTGTCAAAATCCAGGCCACAGGAACTTATATGAAAACTTAAACGTAAGTGTAAACCTATGCAGATGATCCAGGACCTGAACTAAAATCTCCCCAGGTAAGAACCACCTTTAAAAGGGACAGCAAACCCCTACAGACAGTTTTATCATCTACCTGGGAGAAAGAAAATCTATGACCTTGGGACCTTACTCTCATCATCCCTCTCTGATGATTGGCTTAAGAAATAGGGTCCGTCACATGCACACTGTACTTCACTTAAAACTCACTAGCACAGGCTAGAGTGCTCTCTTATACCCTCTGAAATAGACGTCGGATGTCCAACTGGAATCTTGGTTTGTGAAGAGTAGGCGTATTATGATAGTTTGTGAAATTTCTATTATTGCAGCTACTAACGACAATTTCTAAGTTTACCAATATGACCTTTTACCAATCGATAGACTCTGGGATCACAGATCCCTTCAAATGCTCTGAATGCAACAAGACATGCCGCCAACGTTCTCAGCTTTACATCCATCAGATGGAACATATTGGTAAGGTACCACTCCGTTGTAAGATATGCAAGAAAGAGTTTTCGGATTCCTTCACTCTAGAGCGCCATCATCAAAAATCATTATGTCAGCCACGCAACACGCGACACCATGTATGCAGGATTTGCCACAGGGCGTACCACTGTGCAAGTACTTTAGCCCTTCATCAACGTATTCACTTTATTCCTCGACCATTTGCTTGTACCTTGTGCACTGCATCTTTCTCTACAAGGCGGACTCTTACACGTCATTTGCAAGCTCACAACCGTTGGGAAATTCCCCGATGCTTTCTGTGTGGCTTGGTGTTCTCACAAGTGTCCGCACTCCGTACACATGAATTCCTACTGCGTTGTGTCTACCCTCATAACTGCAACATCTGTGGACAGAAATTCACGCTCAGAGCACAGTTACGACAACACAAGAAAAGGCACAAAACTATGCTACATGGACCTTTCAAATGTGGACTCTGTGACAAGGAGTTTTTTCTTCGGAGAACGCTCATTGTCCATTGGAGGCGACATATGGCGGGCCCGACCTTCTCTTGTTACCTGTGTCCGAAAGCATTTTACCTGAAGACCCGATTAGCGAGCCACCTTCGGTTACATGTGTTCACTGATGTTTCAAAAGAGTGGAGGCGGAAGAAAAAAAAAGACAAAATGGATATCGGCGACAGCCCTTGCCGTCTTCCCAAATTGGTGCCTTTGTATGTGAACAAGTCTAAGATCTCTGACGATAGTTACTGCTCAGAAGCGACACCTCTGAAGGTTATTACTACATCCAGGAAGAGTGCAAGTGATGACACCCAAGGTGCACCCCGGATATACCGTTGCATTCCATCCGGTAAAAATAACAATATTTATGTTGAGGTGGGTGCCGAGGGCATGCCTGGCCTGGAACCACCCCGAGGGAAAATGGGTGAAAAGGTGAGCATGACTTACCAGCAAGTTGTCTCTCGGGTCAAAGAGATTGTTCTAAAGAGAAGTGCAAAAAATACAGCAACAGATAAAGAAGTTGAAGCAGCATCAGCTAATCAACCATTGTTCCAGTGCGACATATGCAAGAAAAGCTTTGCCAGAAATCTATCCCTGAAGGTCCACCAAAAATCTCACCGTAGTTCTTCAATTTCTGGCAGCAGCAACAGCACAACGATGACTTCAACAAATGTCTCACCCCATGAGGACCCACCCAAACAAAATTTTGGGCCTTTCCCTTACTGTAATTCATCAATGAAAATAATTGTTGCCTGTTCTCGTTGCGGGGAGAGAAACTTCAAGTCTCTTGAGGAACTAGAGCGCCATGTTTGTTCGGAACTTAAAGCCAAGAATCATACCTGTAACATCTGTGGGAAACATTTCAAATTTAGGTGTCGTTTAACCACACACATCTTAAAACATCAGCACGTGAAACCATGTCGAGTGCCATGTCTCTAAGCAGTCTTTTTGATTCTTCTCTACAAATGTTCCAGCCCAGATAATACAGCTTCTCTTTTTAAAATACAATCACCCCCAGAGCCCTCGATGACCAGAGTTTGGCAGCTGATCTCTCCTCTGGCCTAACTCTATCAACTCGGTGGTGGGGAAAAACTGGCTGGTCATATTCAATGCCTCAAAGACCAAACTAGTGACCTTCCACCATCACAGATCGAACTCAGAACTTTCACCAATCGTGATCAACCGACGTTCCCTCAGGAAGGCCCTGTGCCTTGAGCACCTACTGAGACTTACTCAACCCAGACCTCAAAGGGAACCCGTACATGTGATCCATTGCTAAAGATGCTGAGAAAATGGTTATTTCCCTCTACCACTCCACCAAGAATTTCACTCCTGCTATCCTCTATCTCTACAAGAGCCAGATCCAGCCAAAAATGGAGTACTGCTACCATATATGGGTGGGAGCTGTCCAGTCTTCACATTTCATTCTCAATAATCCAAAAGCGTTCTTGTGTCTTTGTAGGTGACAAATTATTTTCCATTCTGCAACTCCTTTCCTCACAGATGAAATGTGTCACAAGCGTCTTGTTGCTCTATGGCTATTTCAGGGGTGTGTGTGTTCAGATGAACTACACTAAGTTCCATCAGTCCTAAACTTCATGGCTAAGATCTGCCATGCCACACACATTGTAGTGAACCCATTCCCTTTGTATCTGCCCTGGGGGGAGACATAAGTTCCACTCAGCAGCTTCTTCCCACAAACTAGTGGAGCCGACTCCTAAGAGACTGCTTCCTCGTTCACTACAATCATAACCTGTTCAAATCTAGGGTTAACTGTTATCTTCCACACATATCCACATAAGCTGTACCTCTTCATCTATAATCCTCTAGAGAGGGGTGAGAGAATATAAGAAAAAAAAACAAAAAACACTATTAAGGATAATGCTATTACTCCTCCAGCTCCTTTTGAACAGGAGTAGTAGTTTATCTCTTGTTTCATGTTTAGGATTGGGTTTCCAGTTCCTTTTTAAAGTCTTCTGATTCTCTTCCACTCCCAGTAGCCAATTGCATCTTAGTTGCATTATTGCCTTGCTTGGGGTGAATTGATTTAAAATAAAATCTTATTATTATTATAAGAGCTGGCATAATGGTTATCTATATGGAAAATGGAATCTGTGAATAAATTTGAAATTGAAGATTTTGTGTTCATATCGCACTAATATCCTTGAGAAAGGCAGGCATTCATCTCTTCTTCTCCTGGCTGTGTGACTGAAATAGTTGGGAAGTGTTGCGCTCCATGTCATCGCTGGCTTAAGCCTCTCATTCTCCAATGCCATTTCATAGATGGTGCTCAACAAAAAGACTGTTTCTTTTTCTTATTCATTTTATTAGAGGAGAGGCACAGATGTGGCAGCAGCATTGATTCTAGGGAGCAATGGAAAGATGAACTTCAAAGGAACGCATGCCGCTTGTTGACTTGGCATCCTTCCCATTGTGTAGTTTTAACCTGTTTATTGAACCTGTGTGTGGAAAGCATATTGACATTTCAAAATTCATATGGGCCTGTTTTGAACTTGTATCCAGAACTTAGACAATCTCTCAATGTCAGAAGACCACAACCACAAAATATCTGACCATCCTGGCCCAACATTTACATTCTGTAACAGAAGACTCTGCTCTTTAGCCTTGATAGAGCAATCAATCTAGAAAGACAATATTCTGAATTCAAAACTGTAGGAAACTGGTGCATTGTCTTTTCCAGGAACAATCATAGCAATGTACAGATTACATATATGAAAAGAAAGGAAGTCATGGAGTGCTATGATCGATTATGTCCTTCAGGGACATGGTATTAAATGACATGAAGGCAATTTTTTTTTTTTTTTTTTTTTAAAGAAATAAACCATTACAAACTTCTCCTTATCATCATATATTGTCATCCACAGACTGTTTTGCTGTTTCACAGCTCATTAGTGTGACTAGATATCCGATTGCCTCAAGCCAGGATCAAAACCTGACTGATTTGGTATTAATCAGAGACTCTACCCTTAAGCCATTGGTGCACGTCAAGGATGAAGGTGAATTTAGATGCATTTATTTTTAGATAAACACGCCAGTGACTGGGAGAACTTGATTCGTTTTAACAAAGACTTGTATCGGCAGCAGTAATAGTCACCTTTTACAAATTCACTTTTCTCCCCAAGAGCTCAACTGAAACATACATATATATATATATATATATATATATATATATATATATATATATATATATATATATGAAAGATAGTCCACATGTGCTTCTTATAGGCTTAGTTAATAATAAAATTTGAGGAATAAAAAGACAACAAAATGTTAACAATATTGACAATAAAGATTGATGATATTTATTACATATTTTGACTAAATTGAAGCACAAAAAAAATTGTGGAATTAAAATCTTTCTCTTTGTTTCAGTTTAGTTAAAAGGCTAGTATATAATAAATATCATCAACTTTATTGTCAATATTGTTAACATTTTGTTGGCTTTTTATTCCTCAAATTTTATTAACTGGCCTATATATATATATATATATATATATATATATATATATATATAATGAAAATCAACTGGAATCTTTAACAATATTTAGAGTAATTTTACCAGTTTCACAGTTCTATGATTTCATGATTTTGCCAACAAAATTTTATGATCATCAATTTTTGGCACAAAGATTACTATGCCTGATCATATGATCGTAATCAACCAATCAGATTGCATTTTAAACAGATAACAATCTGGGCAATTTTTTTTTTTTTTTTTTTTGTTCAACTTCAGTTAGATGTGAAACCGATCTTGGCATAGGCACATGTCTCTCCATATCAATTTAACTTTTGAAAATCATAGAACTGTGAAACCGATAAAGTTACTCTAAATAAATATTCTTAAAGGCTGCAGTTGCATTTTCAACTTCTTTTTCCTGTATTTTTACCTGTGTGGGATAGATAAAAATATATATAAACACCTTACTTTCTTTGTTATAGAGTGTACATAAATGCAAAAATAGATACTGAGGTTAACACAGAATGGCAACAGTATGTTTCATCCTTGAACGAAATCTTCAGTCCATATATATATATATATATATATATACATGTTAAAATGCAATGTTCATGGTATTAAAGTGAAAAAATAGAATGTACACTTTTTTGCATATTAGAGGGGATTTTATAGACTAGATTTAAGCAAAATTGTCGTTATTTCTGCTGTCCTCTTTGATTTTATGCACATAACTGATTTGATTTCATGATTTATTTTTTTTTTATTTTTTTTTTGTCACAATGTGTCTAATTTGACTTTCATTACAAAGCTTAAAAAAATCAACGATGTATATATACCTGTAACAGCCACTTGTTAGGCTGTATTTTTACTGAAGAAAATATACAAACTCTAGTTTGGTGCTGCCTTCTTCAATCCCCATTCAATCTCTGGGTTTTTTTGTTGCCAGATACTCTCCTTCCATTGCCATTTGGATCAGTCCACATGTATGAAGTAACCGGAGCCTGTTTCCAAACGAGCACTTGGCAATTTGCTCGTTTCCATGCAAGCATTTGGCAATTTGCTCATTATATGTGTTGATACAAGGCATCCTTTGTTTGGAACCTTCCGTCTGTTGGTGAAGAGCTTGTAATGTGAGACATCAATACTAGTCTCATTGGTTATCCCATATAAAAGACATCGATATTCCTCTAGGACTTCTAGCACAACATTTGGGATGGCTGTGCTCTCCAAGTAAGCATACTGCCTCAATAAAGCATATTGGTTGGACTTTAGTACTTGAAGGCATTTCTTCTTCCCTCTGCCACTGAAGCTACTCATAGAATCACAAGCTGATAGTGCATGAAAAGCTGGTAGAGCTTTGGCTAATTCAGCTGATATGTCAGCACCATTAATATCTTAGATCATTTCTTTGGATCCTAAACCAAAGTCCAGTAGCAGGTTAGTCTGGATCAATTCTTTGTAGTACAATGATAGAAACCCCAACACCAGAGTCCACTGTAGCAATTCTAACACATCCAAATTAAGATGCATATTTTGCACACAAAAATATCTTTGTGTCAGCTTCTTGGGCTGACATTAGGTCAGGAACTTGTGAAATTGATGACCTTTCTTCATTGGATGAGATACAAAGTGCCTTAAACGTTATGTATAGCTCTTTACCATTCAACATTCTTATGCGTTTCTCAGTTGATTGCAAGTCATCCATTACGAAGTTGATGAGATCTAATTTGTTTTGTGGATGCTGCAGAAATTTGTATTGGCAAAACCTGACACCCTGATAGATCCATATGTTGACTGGCAACCCCTTTCCAGGGACATGATGGAATCAGGGAGCTAATGATCAGTTGGAATAAAGGCAACCCTGCAAATTCCACTAAGCACCTTTTGAATTACATAGTTGGAGATTTCACCAAAAGTCACAATTGTTTTGGCAGCTTGTGAAATAGCACTAAAATTCTGGGAGTGTTTTGCTGTACACTTGCCAGCTAAGGTATTTTCTCTGCAAGACAAGCAAACAGCTTTGACTTCACAGTTTTTGTCATGGTACCTTCAGGATGGTACAGTGACAGAGGATATGATGAAAGCTTGAACGTCAACATCTCTTCAAGATCAATGCTTCTGTTTATTTGTATAACACGCAATCGTTCAATGGTATTCCGATCTTCTCTCAATGCAATCGAACCTTCATTTGTTCTCAACTTCTCTTTGATGATCATTTCATCAAAAGTAGAAAATTTGTTCTTCTTGAGGGTCTCGTAAAATGAATGGGTGCCTCTAAGAAGTCACATCTCAGCAAAAGATTTCAAACCACTCTTTCCAATTTCTTCTGCTCGCAGTAAGTCAACACAGGCTTCCTTACCAGCGGCCGCTTCAGATTAAATGTTTATACAAGTATCGCTGCGAGAGAAAGGATTCATCCACTCATCAAATTGAATGTGACATTAACATTGCTTTCATCAAATGCAATTCTGGATTTTTCATGATCTTTCGTAGTTGATTCACTCCCATCCAATCCTAATGTTTCATGATGGCATAAACGTGGCTAGTTAGCACCCATCTTTGCACTGTGCCAGTAGATGTACTGTATCCAGTGATGTCACCGTACCCCTTTTGATCTCTGTTCATAGTTTGTTCGATTGCTTGATCAGGAGGCAACGTGTTGAAATTTCCTGCTAACCTTTTAACTGCAAAGTTCCCTTTGACAAACTCATGATGGATTGCTGGATAATTGACATGTAGCTTGGTCTGATCTATCCAGCAGTAGGTAAAGTCTCTGCTGTAGTTTGGTCTGACATATGCATGAGGCCATACTAACATTTTCTTCATGCTAGAAAGATGGAGCTTCTAATCACCTGTGCAACCTGACATAATCCAGAAGGGTTTGGACCATGTCAATAAAACTTTGCCAAAATTGTTCCATTGGACCACAGTCACCTTTGTGGATAAGATCTTTGAAATGCTCCCATAAAGTGGAACACCTCAGTGAATTTGTCATCGTCAAATGACATTTAGGCTCTTCTGCTCAATAAGTTATTTTATCTCCGCTGGTTCAAGACATTAATGTGAGATTCACTGTTGTCATACATCCATTGAGAAAATGAACCTATTTTCAATCTTATTAGTGTCTCATAGACGATTTTCAACACTTGCATTCCATGATTGTAATGTTTGCCTTTCAGAATACTGCCAGTGGAATGTAAGCCGACCAAATGAGATTCTATGATGATATCTCTCAGACATGCTGATCTGAATCACTTGCCAATTACTGCCATGAAAATGCAACAAACATGAAATCCTCACATTGGTAAATTAATGAAGTTTTTGAGGTCTGCTTTCTGTGGGTTGTTGAGAATCTTTAAAAGCTTTGTATAGATTGCTTAGGTCCAGAACTACATCCGAGCTAGTTAATCCAATGTTTCATGCTTTTTCTTTAACCTGATTGAGAATCTCAAGAAGAGTTGAAAATTTTGTTGGAGAATCATTAATTGCAGGCAAGTAGAACAATTTGTGAGGCTCTTTGATGATCTTTGGTTCCGTTTCACAGAAGAACCCTGACCAGCTTGGCAGAACTTGCACTGAGGAATCCTCCTTTGCAGTTTTGGCACAGAAAAGCCAAATCGGGTCATCCCTTTTCGACAATGTATCATGCAGGTTGCTGTTGTTTGTCTCAAACTCTTTGATCATTAATGGAATAGGTTGCTCTTTAGGATGACACTAAGGCATTGTCTCACTTAGAACAGGCTGGAAAGAAGTATGCCATGAAGGTCCTGTTAATACGGATTCATGCACATTAGACCAATTAATGACACAAATTTTATTATCTTGCCTCTGAATTATAATTCCATTGGTGCAATGCATGGATGCACTGCTTAAACTCTCTGGGTTGTGGTCACAATTATCAAGTACAAAGGTGACGAATGTGGAAGTTACAACTATGTTAAGAACAAAACTGTGCAAGCATTGAAGTTGCAATTTTGCCTCAGCCTTAGACATTGCAAATCTGTTGACTTCAATGTATGACATTGTATGTCATAGTCTGTTCAGATAGGTCCTCATTTCTCTTGAAACTGTCTTACGTTTTGTTATCAGACCAAGTTGCAGATGTTTAACTGTTCTGATTTGTCCATGAGAAGTACTAAACAAGATATCTTGGCCAATTAATTTCACGAGCTGGTTTGTTCGTGTGAAGGCATTGTTGTCTTTGGACAGCAGAGTCTGCAAGAAGCTTTTCAGCATATTGGTTATCAGCACTCTTTCTTGTTTCACTTCTTCTTGGGAGAGAGGCCAAATCAAAAATTGGCATTGCTGATCTCTTCCTTAATAACTTTGGTAATTTTGCCCACGTTTTATTCTGTTGTGAGAAACATGAAGTTGCTCAATTCAGAATGTTCTTCTACTGGCTCTTTATTACTGTACACAAACATTGGTGGCAATCCTGATTTCATTTGGAAGAAGACTACCTCATCCTTGAAGTAATCTTGAAGTTTGTGCGTGAAGAAGCATTTGTAGAGACATGATCCCTCTTTCTGCTAACATCTCTGAATACAGGGATGCAAATTGGTTCAATCTGACTACTTGATCCTTCACAAACTCAATAGCATGTTGAAAGCACTCATCTCTAATTTCTTGGTCCCTTGATTTCTGCTCATCTTTTTCTTGTGATTAGACTGGATTAGTCTCTATAACAAGAACAATGATAATGAAACTCCTTCACTCTTACATCCTTTTTAATCTCCAGACTAGAGAATTGAGCCATAACATATGTGTCATCTTGTACATATACAGCATTGTTTTTTTTGTTTTTTTTTAAAGCTTTATTTAAAAAATAAAATGCAAGTCAAATTAGACACATTAAAACAATAAAAAGTCATAAAATCAGATGAATCATCCGTATAAAGTCAAAGAGGACAACAGAAATGACAACATTTTTGCTTAAATCTGGTCTGTAAAGTACCCCCCCTCCAATTTGCAAAAATGTGTACATTCTATTTTTTCACTTTATGATGTCATGAACATTGCACTTTAACGCATTTCCCAGTGTCTTCCCAATTTGGTTCGGTTGATCTAATGTTGAAAGTTTTCAGCCCATTTTAGTGGATTTTTGGGTATGTGTCTTCTGGTCTGCAAAATACACTCATGAGTAATTCTGACAGGTCCAACATTTCTTTCCTGAAACTTCATGTATGTATGCATGCTCTGGTATAGGTAACAAATTGCCCCTCCAGATGTATGGGTTGACCTTAAACCCCCACCCCTCAAGCCTGTACTACAATTGTCTTCCTAAGTTCAAATGCCTAATTTTCTTTTGAGGGTTTGTGGCCTCCAGGTTGGGAAACTTTGAAATCGACATGTAGTAGAGAGGGGGGCCCCCATATCAAAGTTTCAAGGTGGTGGGACTAGACCCTAGCACCAACCCTGATTATGAGATCTTCAATTCGTAGCTCTCTTCTCTGGTTTTTCTCTCTTCTTGGCAAGTATACATTCTTTTTTCTTACAAACCATAGTCCTTTCTTCTTGCTTTCTTTTACTACCTTGTCTAGGAGTTCCTGTTGTTTTTCTTCTTCTGCCATCAAGATAGTGTCATCTGCAATGGAGTTGGCTGGAAAGTTAATTTGCTGACCAAGATATAAATGTAAGTAGACATACTAGTTGGTAGACTAAAAAAAACCTGCAAGTGGTCAGCCAGCTGTTATATTCTGGTACATTTGTCTTTTAGTTTACCAAATAGTGTATCTACTTTCATTTATATCTTGGTCTGCCTATAAACTTTTCAGCTGACCC
Source organism: Acanthosepion pharaonis (assembly GCA_903632075.3). Classification (NCBI taxonomy): domain Eukaryota; kingdom Metazoa; phylum Mollusca; class Cephalopoda; order Sepiida; family Sepiidae; genus Acanthosepion; species Acanthosepion pharaonis. The sequence goes on along the minus strand of CAHIKZ030004991.1, from coordinate 210,470 downwards.
TTGTATTATAAAAGGGAAATAATGAAATTAAAGTTTTATAATTAGTTATCAAACATGAACTTTGATCCCATTAATAGTAAAAAGAAATATATAAAATTTTAGATCCTAATTTTAATGATAGATTTGAGTGATTTTAGTCAAAGGAATGAACTGATGGAAGCCTGATGAATTAAAGGAATATTTTTTTTTTTTGTAACAAATACTTTCATGGTACTTTGTTTTTCTAATTATAAAACCTTTAATTTTTTGTAATTCTAAATATTTTCACAGTAATTATTCTGATGAAGTTTCTGCTATGGTACCCTAGACTCTATGAGAGTCACTACTAGATTGACAGCAAAGTCTCCTCATTTTACAGTTAAAATGGCTAAGTTCTATGCTAACAGTTTCTTCTCTTACACTTCTCACTTATGAACCTCTCTTCTGGCTTCTTGCTTTCCAGTCAACTTTGATCTTCAAAAAATTAAATGCAATGTCAATCATTATCTTCCACCTCCTTGATTTCAGTTCTTTTATCTTCCTTTCTCTTTAATAATAATTTTTCTGATATTCTCTAACACACAGTAACCACTTGTTTCTTAGTTACTTTATTCCCTTTCTGGGGGGTGAAATGATTAAAAAAAAAAAAAAAATTAAAAACTGGCTTGTAACATTTAATACCATCAAAACAAAAATAGTAACATATCATCACCAAGTAGGCTCTGAAATTTTTCCAGTCTTAATGAGTGTTTATAATCTTCAGTGAGGCCTCTTGCCTTGAACATCTGTTGCGGTGTTCAAGTTTTTTCCAGAACTTGTATAACTCATATATAGAATCCATCACTGAAGATGCTGGAAAAATTGCTGGTTTCTTGTAGTGATGGTACAATTAATTGGAATTGGAAATATCAGAACTTTTGTGGGTATTGGAATTGAAGAATTTTTAAACTAATTTCTAATTCCAAAAATGATTCTTTGGTTTAAATTTTTTTTTTTTTTTTTTAAACTTAATTTTTCATTCCTGGTACTAATGATAAAAACATATAAATATTTATTGATTTTAAACGGTTGGTAAAACAAATCTATAGATCACAATAACACCTATGTTAAGTATGAAAAAAATATGCAAGTTTCTACTTAGTTTTTGAACTTTATATAAAGTTCACTAACTTAAAGTTTGTTTAAGTTCAAAATAAAATTTTTATTTTTAATTTCTTTTTAAACATTGTTAATTCACCCATTTAATATTATAAATTTTTAATTTAATAATTATAATCAAAATTATGTAATATAAACACAAAATGAATTCACGTTGTTGTTTTGCTAGGTTTTTGAAGATAACTTTTATTATTTTTTTTAATTTATGAAAAAAAAAGCATCTGTATTGAAAAACGTAGAAAAAAATTAGAATTTTATATAAAATTTTATTTTAAGATTTAAATTTTCAATTATTCTTAAGTAGAAATTAAAAATGAAATTCCATATAATTATAATGTCCAGTAGTAGTACTGTCAAGAGTACTACTACTCCATAATAGTACTGTCGTGATTCTCTTATGTGTGCAGTCTGTGGCAATGCCACATCATTCTGAGGATACTGGGTTGTTGACAGTTTTCTGGTTTCTGTTTCCGACTGGTAGTTAGAAGCCCTAACTCTTATGTAGCATCTTGAGTGGCCGCTATGATGTATAACATCGGGTTGCCTGTAGTGTTATGTTGTGCATGGAAGGGTGTCCCTGCACACACAGCTGGTGGGCAGCCCTGAGGCCACATCATGTTGCAGGCCATGCATAAAATGACCGTCTGCTACTTCTACTTCAGACCTTCTCATTTTCACTACCAACATTACCCAACATGATGACAAACGATCAAAAAAGTAAATCCAAATCAGCTCTAAAATCACCTAAACCCTTTAACATTTCCTTTTCTAACATCCATGGCATTTGAACCAACTTCTGCAGCGTGGAATCGTTCCTCATTGAGAAGTCTGGTATACTGGCTCTCCGAGAGACCAACCTCAAATTGTTTATCCCCTCCTCTGACCTCTTGATCCCTGGTTACCATCCTCTCCTTAGAAAAGACTCCCAAACCCACATGCACAGCCTAGGAGTTTACTTCAAGGACCATCTCCCATTGGCTCTCTCTCAAATCTCCAGACCATTCATACATGTGTCTTCATCTATCTATCCTCAGTGCTGTGAGCTACCTCTTCTTTCTTTATCGCTCTCCATCCTCCTAAGACTCGACAGCATTTCCGACAATATAGACAAGGCTCTTCATCTGCTTATATATTCATGTTTGGTGGCTTTAATGCCCACCATACCAAGTGGCTTAAAAAAATCTATAACTGACCTTCCTGGTGTATGAACCCTTAACTTCTCAATTACTCAATCCCTCACACAAGTGGTTGACTTCCTCACCCATTTCCCCAACAACCATGATGGTAACACTTCCTTTCTCAATCTCTGTTTCACCTCCATCCCCGAGTCTTGTCGTACCATGCAACTCTGCCCTCTTGGCAACTCTGATCATGCTGTAGTGTCTGTCAACATCTCCTTCCACTCTACCCCCAGCAAAGAACCTCCTACAAACAGAACATCTTTTTGTTATCAACAATCTGACTTAGACTTGTTCCATGTTTTCCTTTGCAATGTCCCCTGGAATGTGTTTTTAATCTCCCCATTCAAGAATCCACTTCTGAGGTCTCCTCCTCGGTAAAAGCTGGAATTGAGGCTTTCATCCCCGCAAGGTAATATCAGGTGAAATCATGCTCATCCCTCTGGTTCTCTGCTGCTTGTTCAGCTGCCATAGGTATCACTACTTACACCCGTACCATAGTGACATGTCAGATTACAACAAAGGTATCTTTGTCTCAGCCCGTAATGAGTGCAAGCATGTCCTCAGTGAAGCAAAATCACTATTTGTTGATAGAATGAAACAACGTATTGCATTTTGCAAATTCGGCTTCAAAGATTATTGGTGACTCTGCAAGAGCGTACTGAACAACAGCAAACCTACAATACCTCCTTTATTCAACAAATTTGAGGTCATGACTTCCACAGCTTCATAAGGCCAAGTGCTTTGCTTGTAAATTCTCATCCAACTCGACTCATCCAGTATACCCACACCTGATTTCCTCCCTAGAACTAAGGCTCTATTGAGCGATTTGCATATAACCACATCGTTGGTATTGGGCATTATTTCTAAATTAGACACCCATAAGGCTAGCGGTGGGGATGGGATACCAACCATTGTCCTGAAGAAATGTGCTCCTGACTTGGCTCTAGTCCTCTCTAAACTTTACAACTACTGCCTCACTGACTCTTGCTTTCCATCCTATTAGAAGTCTTCATCTGTTGTACCTGTCTTTAAGAACTCTGGTGACCTTTCTGACCCATCTAACTACCGTCCTATCAGTCTCCTACCATTCTTCGGCAAAGTTTTTGAAGCTTTAATCAACACTGAAATGGTTAAGCACTTTAGATCCCATGATCTGCTCTCTGACAAGCAATATGTCTTCCGCTTTGCCCGAATTACAGCTGAGGTGCTCATGGCCATAACTGAATTTGTTTACCAAGCACTTCATAATAATGGAGAAGCTTGTGACATGGCTCTAGATATCTCTAAAGCATTTGGCATGCCGGCCTCCTTCGTAAGCTTGAGGGATATGGTATTTCAAGACGATTATTTGACTTAATACAATCATTCCTGTCAAACAGTGTAATGAAGATTGTCCTTAATGGATTCTCCTCCAGTTCCTTTCTCACGAGCGCAGGTGTTCCCCAAGGCTCTATCCTGAGTCCTACTCTGTTCCTTATCTTCATTAACAATCTTCCCGATGTCATCATGTTCCCAAGTAGGCATCTATGCAGATGACACCACTATTTACTCCTGCCTCAATATCACAAAACTAACCTGGCCATTGGTCTCGAAAAGGACTTCCAATCGGTTGTTGACTGGGGCAAGAAATGGCTGGTAAACTTTAATACCTCAAAAACAAAACTGCTCTATTACTCACCACAGAGAACCCTCTCTAATTCTCATTAGAATGTCTGCTCAACTCCACATGAGCACCTCTTTGTGACTGTTTGGTCTCACACTGTCTTCTGATCTGAGATAACATCTCATTTACAGTCGCTCTCTCACAGATATGCCGTTGCCTCCTCTGTCTTTTCTACAAATACTTTCACAGTAACTGCTGCAACAAGCTATCTGTGCTAGTTCCCAAACTGCATGAATTTAAATGTGCCACTAGGTTGGCATCTCAGTCCCACCCTTTCACCGTTGAAATGGTTAAATGTAGCCATCTCTTCTACTCCAATAACTTCTACTCCAATGTTTCGCACTTCCTGTCTGTGAAACTCCCTTCCTCTTACTTGTTTCCCTGATCACTATAATCTCCAACTATTCAAATGTAATATCAATCGACATCTCTACATACCTTGATCTAATCCTCATCCTTCTCTTCATCCTTTCCTCTTTCATGCCTCTTTAATCTTACTCCCACTTTCTGTAATCTCTTGAAATGATTTACTTTTGTTTATGTAGCATACTGCGTAAGCAAAAATAAATCTTTTCAGTAACCAAAACTTAAAAAAAAGTAAACATTTTATGAAACTTAATTTTTTTTCTATGTATTTCTTAAATTTTTATAGCTTTCAAAATGAGTATCACAGTGACATGATATATATTTAATATTTCTCATAGTAAAATTCATATTCCCATAAGAGACAATGCAGCTAATATGGCAGCAGCAGGTGTACAAACCCAATGTTATTACCTTGTTTTCTACACACCTTGCAGTTGACCATTCATGATGCCATCTTTGCACAAAAGGTATGTGAAGGATATGCTTTCTATTTGTAAAGAAATAGTTGGGGGCTTCAATCATTTACCTGCAGCTTTTGAAAAATACCAGGAATACAAGAACAAAAATTAATTTACCAGATCATAAATTTCTTCAGAATGTCCAGACAAGATGGAATGCTTAATAATATATGATGTCCAGAGTATTTGAACAAAAAAAAGCTCTTATCTCATATTGCAATGATCATGCAAAACAACATTGTTTACAATCCAAGCAATGGAAGATTTTAAAGAAATTACTGAAAATACTTAAACAATTCACTGATTGTACAAATTTATTAAGTAATAGAGAAGCAACTGCCTATTATACCAAACATTAAAATCATTTCTCACTTTTTTTGAAAATAGGGAGAAAAAAAGGGACTGTTTGATGTGTTAACTTCAATCCTTTCAGTATGGAAAGCTTTAAATGCTAGTTTTAGCAGCAACTTGGAAGACAAAAACCTTATTCTAGCAACGTATCTTGACCCCAGGTTCAAGACTGGTTTCCTTGAAAATGACTACTGTGACCTGCCTAATGACAAGGCCATTGTAAAATGGTTCACCCAAGATATCTGTGCTATAACTGAAGGAAAAACAGACACCTGAAAATAATGAATAATTATTATTTTAGGTATCGGAATCAAGAATCCTATCAGAATTGGAAATTTAGAATGGTATCAGAATTGGTAAAAATATTGGTATCGTCCCATCACTAGTTTCTTGTACTACTCCAGAAAGTACTTGGCTCCATCTGTGCTCAATCTTTGCAAAACCGAGATTTTGACCAAAAATGGAGTATTTCTGCCATAGCTGGGCAGGAGCTGCACAATCCTCACTTTACAAGAGGAGAATGGCATTAAAAATACCAAACTAGAAGAGAAGTAGTAATTATGTCCAGGCTCCAGATTGGATATATTAACATAACTCCTTCAAATATCCTAAAAAAGGAAGAACCTTTGGTATGTGTGGCATGCCAAGATCCATTCACCATAAAACACATTGACAAACAGCAGCAGTTTTAATTCATCCACTTAAAATACGATGAGACAGCAAATTTAAAACAATTTTTTCAAAATATTGATCCATTTTAGATATTCCAGTTACAAAGAGAAATTGATTTAAAAAAAAAAAAATCTAACCATACTATTTAAAAAAAAAAAAATGACTGTTTAAATAGAAGGCTTTATTTAGGAAATCATTAAATTTGGGCATTAACTGACCCAATGGGGTGATCTGCCATAAAACCAAACCAAAATCATTTTAAACTGTCCAAACACGTTTACTCGGACTTGTGGGTGATGAATTATTTTCAACTCTACAGCTTCTTTCAAATGTAGCAATCCTCTCATTACTCTATTGCCATTTCCATGGAAAATGTTGAGACAAGCTAGATTCTTTAGTATTACCAGTTCAGACCTTCACAGCTAGGATACTGGATTAAATCATCCTCATTGCCTTTGTATACCATTAGTAAGGAGGAAGTTTCATTTGGACAGCTTCTTTCCAAGAATTGCTGTTTTATGAAAACGGACTACTGAGAGTGCTTACTTGATCACTACAACTTTAATGTTTTCAAGTATAGGATTAATTGTTATCCATCCTACATATCCTCATAATCTACACTTACTTCCTCTTCTTACATCACTACAGAGTTTATTCAGTAACCCTCTAACTTGAGTGACTTTTGGGCCTTATAATAGTGAACGTTTATAAAAAATTAAAAAAAAAAACATTTTTTTTTGTTTTTGTCATATGTGGTTCTGACATTGAGAAAGTTTGGCCACTTATGTGGTTTAGGGCAAAGGGTGATTCTTTTTTTTTTTTTTCTATAAATGAAATGAGACGTTCTCTATGTCGTCACAAATGCAATTTTATATATGATCCCTATCAACTGTTATTAATCCTGATGTTTTTAAATCCAAAATATTCAAATCCCCACCCACCGCAAAAATGTGTATTCTGACCCTGTTATTCTCTTTGTGCTTTGAAGAATAAATTATGAAATAAAAGTTGTTGGTCTTTTGTTTTTTTCTTTTTTTTTTTTTTTATTCACAGTTCTGGTTTATCTGTTCCAATCCTTATTTACCGGGAGTAAACATTGTCATTTAAAACTTTCACTGCTACTCATTTGCCCAGTGCTGCCCCCACCCGGCCAGCCATTTTTAAAGAAAATGCCAAATTTCAACCTACATATTTTATTACACAGAAAACTGGTACCAGTGTGTTTTACAGCCTTCCATTTTCATGGATATACCTGGGAATGAATTACCAGATCAGTAATGGGTATACACATGATATCTTTTCAAGCATTGTCCTTTGTGATTTGACGATAGATGGCGCAACGGGACACTCATACCAGCGGTATGCAAAAAAACGTAGGTTTCCGTACTTATTGATAATCTTAGCTAAGGCATGAATCGACTTGACCTTGTACTTGAGATTTATTGCTCGAAAATACGGCAATTGTGGCACAAAGTCAAAAACGGGAGAATGGATTAAGGCTGGTCGTCACTATCTCATATCTAGCTAATCCCATTCACGGCCCATTCATTCGTTACAATTTACGCATTTACCATAAAAACTCGTCCGTTATCATTCAATCCTCCATACATCACAATATCGTATACACACAATGAGATCTATCAAAACACCACATGACATAAAAATTCGTGTATACAAGATTATATACAAAAATTTATCGATAATAATCAATGAGTTGGGTGGGGAATGATCTTGGAATCAAACTGAAATATAACAAAATACACAAACTTAAAATAACACTGGTCAACACGATTTTTGGTACCAAGAAACATGTTTTTTTATCTAATTTGATGGGGGGGGGCTGATTCCCAAAACGATCTTAGTTTTTCATGGTTAGCTACCATTTTTGCTGTACTAAAATTGCTCATTTTCGGGGGAAAAAAAAGATCAATTTACGATCTTGGCTGATTGCAAAATTTAGTTAATAAAGGTCGTAGAAATCCATCAATTTTCAGATAGACCAAGCAATTTATGTCAGCCAACTGAAATTATTTTAAAAGAAAGTGTTTTTGTGTCAAAAATTTAAAAATAGATGTACTGAAGTTTTCCAATTTATCACCAAATTCAAATTAGCTGATAAACTTTATAATTAATATAATTTAGTAAACTTAATAATTAAGGTGACATAAAGAAAATAAAACTCTAAAATTTATGAAAATCATTCGTAAATTTATCCTTCCACTATGGAAGGAAACCAAACATATTGAGAGCCATTTTGTTTTCACAATTGGAAAGAAACTCCAACTAAAGACATTCCAATTGAATGAACCTATTCCATTGGACATAATACTGCTGGAGTATCAAAAGGGACTTAAATAACATTGAACATGTCAGACAATCAAGAAAGAGAAAATGCTTACCATAGTTCTTATGACCATGAAAGTTTTATTTCTGCTGCTAGTTTATTAAATGATTTCATGAAAATAAGTGTTGCTTTTGGTATATTCCATCGTGTTATTTTTAAAAACTTAGGCTTTGATTGTTATTGCAAAATAATATTTCTCAATAAGCAGACCCATATTTTTTTGGTTTAAATACGAATTGAGAGCTTCCTACGATTTACTTTAAGAAATATTAAAACAATAAACTAAAACCTGAAGGAGGCGTTTACTCCATTGCCTGTTATAATTGTCACAAAAACACACAGGAGAAACCTCAAGGAATCTAGATAAGACTATATGAACACAAAAGAGATTTTATACAATACGTCAAATGCGTTGGCTGCCCATCGTAGCAAGACTGGCCACAACTTTGACATAAAAAATGCTACTCTTATCAAAAGAGAAAATAATTCACTGCAACCTAAATGTCTAGGGAGTGCTTTGATCGCAAGGTCATCTACATTAAATTCGCGCATGGGCTCTTACAATATTTCACTATTCCTGGCAGATCTAATATCACAGTGGGGAATATCTACTTATAAAATTAATTGAAAAAAAAAAAGTCTAAATGAATTCGGATGATATAAATAAAAAAATTCTAGAATTCCCAGCATTCCTCTGCCGTGCACATGTGTATAGTCTTAAAACCATAACAAATTTAGCCCAATGAAAGATAAAACGTTTCATAAGTAGACTTTTTCCGATTTGTCACAATTTCCCTATATATATATATATATATATATATATATATATATATATTGAACATTGAAGTCAACACTTAGAGGCGACAGGCTGTTTCATGCTAGACGGTTGCGACTAGCAATGAAACAGCCTGTTGCCTCTGAGTGTTGACTTCAATGTTCACTTTTATATTTACATACCTTCTATCTCTGATATTGAGCACTTTATCCCATAAATATAGCACATCTTAAGAGTACCTCCTCAAATAATTTTGAGTATGAAAATATAAAAACTTTAAATTACATCTAACTCACTCATGTCTTCTCTCTCCCCCCTCATTTCTTCACTTAGTTAATTTACATATGTTTAATACGGCCCGTTAAAAATGTGTAAATTTATTTTTATTTTTTGTTTCAACCTTTGGAAGTAAAGTCTGATGATCCGCAGTCCTTTAAAAGGGCTGTGGTGAAATAATTTATAGCATGGAACCTTAAAGTGGTCTGTTTTTATTTAAATTATTTGCTCTGGATTTACATTGAGCTCTCTGGATTTTATCCTCCTTGGGTTTACCCATACGGATTACCTAGTTTTTCATAAACTATATATATATATTATACACACACACACACACAGAGGGGTTGAACAAAATAATGGAAATTTCAAACAAATTTATTTTAATATGGTGTAGGCTCGCCTTTGTCAGTAATTACAGCTTGAATGATTTGCAGAGGCATTTTTGTCCATTCTTCTGACAAAACAGTCTCAAGTTCTTTAAGAAATGATGATGGAGGATATAGACTCTTTACTTGTTTTTCTAAAATGCACCATAAATTTTTAATAATATTGCGATCTGGAGACTTTGGTGGCCAGATAAGATGGTCTACTTCACTAGAATGTTCTTTATGCCATTCAGACACAATTTTAGCTGTGTGTGAATTGTGGTGCATAATCATCGTGAAAGATTGTGTTTCTCTCCGGAAACAGTTTCACAACCATTAGGATGAATTTGATCTGTGATAAAATTTGTATATAGTCTTAACTTTTGATCCTGCCATGAAGGGAAACCATTGGGTTGGCAGATTGCCAAGATATAAATTTACCATGCCCTACTTGTATATACTAGTTGACCTATGCTGTCCAAACACATCACCTATTTTGTTAAGTTCTTACTATTTGTTTTTTTTTTCACATTAGTGGCAATGGTATCTTCATTTTGTTAATGTCTTACCATTATATCGGGGTTATTTCTGCCGCACCTTGCATTAATATAGATAGTACTAATCGGGGATCAGTTTATTGATTAATAAATAGTAATAATCCCACCTTCAATTTTATATCAATACTACTTATTCCATTAACTGTTTTCTGTTATAAATGATGAAATGAGTGTACCCTGGTTTTTATTTGTATCATAGAGACATGGGCAGGCGACAACTCTCAGCCTTTTGTAAGGTAAGCAGATTTCTTCTGCACACCTTTCTTAAATACATCATAAGTGGTGATGAAAAGTGGGTAATGTACAACAATGTTCAATGCAAAAGGTAGTGAATTGATAAGGATAAATCTCCGCAAACAACCCCACATTTATTCCCTATGGAAAGAAGGTAATTTTGTGAGTAGAATCGTTGGGATATTATTGTGTTAGGGTTCTTAAAGCGCAAAGAAAAATTAAATGCACGTTTATACTTCCAGCAGCTGCAACATGTCCATAAAGGTTTGATCAAAAAGCGCTCCGCAATAGGAAAAAATCTTCTTATCCATGACGATGATAGACGACATAGAACAAGAAGGACACTGCAAAAATATATTGGAATTCAACTGATCTCTTCTACACCCACTTGACTTTGCACCAACCGATTATTAACCTTTTGGGTCGCTGCAAAACGCTTTGACTTGGAAGAGTTTCTCTAATGAAAACTGGATTCAAAAGTTTGCTGACAGCAAAGAAGTACCGAACTGTTCCGGAATATCGGTCATCCTCCAATCTTCACACAGATGAAGAAGAGACTTGAAGCACTAGAAACGTCGTTCTACAGAAAGATGATGAGAATACTGTGGACCGATCATGTGAGCAACGAGAAAAATGGCAACAAAAAGGACACATACTTAACCTCAGAAAGAGACAGTTGAAATTTCTAGGGCACATAATAAGGAAAGAGGGCTTAGAAAATTTGACACTCACAGGACACTAAAGGCAAGAGAGAGAGAGAGGAGGGGGAAATTAGCGTATAATCTACCTAACGAGCTTGTGTAAATGGTTGGCAGAACAGGGATTAGCAGAGATAGAGCAGATTTACTAAGAGCTACAAAGGACAGGAAATTGTGGAGAGCTATGATCGCCAACCTCCTTAAGGGAAATGTTGCATTGAAGAAGATTAAACAGCAGCATGTTAAGTAGCAGCAATTGCAAAAATGGTGGATATATAAGTAAATAAAATGTGTTCGTTGTTCATTTGTTTTGAACAATGAAGCTTATAAACAAAAACGGAACTTATGGTGATTTTCTAAGCATAGCTTACATGTGGTATCCAATGAAATTCGAATTTACTACTCAGTCGTTATTTTTCTAGCGAGACAAGCTTGTTAACCATTACGCCACCTCGAGGTGCTATTATTTATGACTATTTCAAGATGGAATGGAAGACTTTAGGATTCAATTCGGTGAGATTTTGATTTATTTTCCGTCTTCTTTACATTATTGTCCATCATTGAAATAAAATATATGTTTACAGAATAGATAATTCACCAGTTCTTGAAAATTGCGTGAAGACGTAATTTTGTCTAGGAGAAAAGACTGACTGGATCATTTTACATATGGCAGCCATTAATAATACATAATTCTCTATTGTCACATCATGAGAAAATTTATCGTTTGCGTCTTTCATTTTGAATCAAAAGACAAATGTTATTGTTTTTTAATTGCCAATTATTTACTTTGGAAAATGTAGCCAAACTACTTAGCATCAGAACAACTTATGAGACTGTTTAGCTCTGCAAATATTTTATGATCGATAAATTATTAGTTGTAAATAAACAAGCTAACAAATTAGACATTCTTTTGTGAAATAAATCAACAGATGGGAGGAAATTCAGTTTTATGAGATGTTGGAAGGAATAAAGTTCAACAGCTGTTGTAAATAAATTTCATTGCTTCAATGCAGGAGACATTTCAGTTGAATATTTGAGATGATCGTTCAGTTTGTAGGGATGCAACATTTTCCAGTGGACAATTGCCAGTTTTCTTCTAAGATCAATGTCCTTAATCAAATCAAATGTATTGTCATCATTCAGCTGAATTATGATGATTTTTATCGCTTTTGATATTTTATCCAATTCTAATCATTGACTGGAATCTTCTCTTAGCCTTTCATCTCACATTGTGTTTCTATTCTTGTTCACGGACCGCGTGCCTAAAAATTGGACAAGAACAATTGTACGTTCATCATGAAACGGAAGGTTAAATTAACGCCACATTTAAAAACGAATACTGTTTCACAATGTATTTGTTTATTAAGGGATTCACTTGCACAGTCTGGGATGAGCGGGTAGGTATGTAACACTACACTTGCGCATCTGATGCTTCTTTCATGGCAGACTAACGGGCGAGATATTCCCTTCGTCCGGCGAGAACTCATACTTTCTTATCCCCCCACTTCTGCCAATCTTTGCATAACGACGCGCAGTTCGCAACCCCCGAAAGAGCAGTTTGGAAAATAGATGGACTGTACTCTGTCAACGAACGGCATCGGAACTATTTTCAATTTTAATTGTGGCTGTTTTCTATCTTCCGAGCAAGTGGCACTTGTTCCTGAAAATTTTCATTTATTTTATTCTCTTTTGGTCAAGTGTGTGGTCGCTTTGAGGAGCTTACTCCATAGATTTTACTGCCGGCCATAAAAACAATATATACCGTAAATTGCGGCGTACAAGTCGACCTCGAGATTTTTATCTCAAAATTTTGAGTTAGGCTTATACCTCCCTTATACGTCGCCCCCCCCCACTCAATTAACACCATCGATGATGAACAGTATTTAGAGCAAGATTTTGAAGGATTTTAAAAATGTGATCATACAAGATTTTATTATGAATAAAATAATCATTTTTAAGTATTATTAACCTTGGAGTTGCAATTTATAAAATACCGTATGTATGAGTTGCCGTAATGTTTTAAAAATTAACTCGTATCTTAAAGTTAAGATTTTAAATCAATGCGATAACCTTTCAAGTAACGTTTAGAATAATGTACCATAATTGCACAGTAATTATGCTTTTACGGTATTCTATATACAATAAACTGATATTATGCAGCATTAAACTGTTATTACTATCAGGAAATTGCACAGATGACACTTTAACATACCTAGTTGTCTGAATGACCGTATGAGTTAAAAGGTGCTTCGGTCAGTGTTTACACCTAGCGTATCAGCTCAACGGCGTGCTGAGGTCTTGGTCCAAGGTAGAAGACAAGTGTTCGACTCGGCGCCCCCTACCACAAACAGTGGCCAACAAGCCAGGATGGATCAAATACAATTTTTTTAGAATTTCAAATACAAGTACTTCTCGCGATTATTGACGCGATATAATTGGATATACAAATATAAATACATGTAATTTTATTAAAGATTCCCAAAATACAAAATACAAAAACAAAGATCCAAGTATAAATGCTTTTTCACACAAGTACAAATACGCTGAAAAAGTATTTAAATACATTTCAAATACATTTTTATTTGATCCGCCACTAACAACAAGCACTGCACATTGACAAAACCTGAATTAAAAGATGTCAAGTCTAGAGGAATCTATTTAATCTCTTTCAATTCGTAAAGCTGCAACATACTACCAGGCTTAGGGGTCAAAGATTTGTCAATTGTACCAACCACATTTATATATCCAAATTCTTCATTTTCGATGCTTAAAGCCAAATTGCTTAGACGTTCCTGACCCATTGTGCTTCGGGGATAGTGTTTTATTAATTTTAGCTTGCTGAGAAAGCGCTCACAGGACGCTACAGCCAACAGTATCCGCAATGTTATTTGCAAATTGGGCCACAAATCATCGCAATAAGATATTGTGATGCTGAAAAGCTCGATTGGGTTTTTTAATTTAACGAAGGCACTGTCTTTTCTTTTTCGTATTAACATTCGGCAGTCTGTAATTTCGTGATCGAGTTCTATACCATTAAAATCACAGCAGCAGCTTCTTTGCATTTTTCTACCCTGTCTTCGTTCGGGTCAATAAAGCTTTCAGTATCCAAGAGGAACACAAATTGATCATGTAACTAACTCAACCTTGTAAATCGATCTTTCATTTCTGTATTCAACTTGTCCAATACTGCCTTCAAGATAACATCCATTTCTTCTCTCACATTTAAAGGTTAATCTTTCGTCTCCTTTCCAGCCATTCATTTTTTATGACACACCATTCTCTGCTGACCAACGTCAGATCCTCATTCTAAGCATTTTTCCTCGCCATTTGCAATTGATTTTTTTACAGAGAGAATCCCGTTCACGCATAACAGATTATTGCAGACTTCAAATGTCAGCTCGAGCTTCATTGAAGTTCATTCTAGGGCACTGAACGATCTTCTGTACTCAGTCGATGGAAGTCAGGACGTAGTCCCAGAACGACTGCATAGCTAGAAAGCTCGAAGTTTTCATGCAGTGCAGCAAGCAGCTGGCGTCGCTTCTTGTGTCGACTCACACTGAAGTGTTACTTGCCATATTGCCGTGCCTTTTGTTTGTGTCACCCAACGTCGTTTCAAATTCGTTCGACTTTGTTCGTGTTTCCGGTGTTTCGGCCGCGTTCGTCCTGTACGTGTGATGTTCCCACGTGGAAGTCTTGTTCCTTCTCTCCTATACATCGTGTTTGATGCCGGCACTGCTGATTTCTCCGTCTCTCTTTATTGGCAGATACCCAACCAATAAGAAAATCCCTTCAGTATATGAACTTTTAAGAGTGTCGTTTTTTAAATGGCTTTACACTGACCTCTGAACGCCAGAAATGTTTCTCATAAACACTGGTGTCTATGTTGTGTCAAAATTTGAACTTTGTTTGGTGATACATTAATTTCTTATTAAACTCACATGTGAGGGAAAATATTGGCAGAAAATCTCTCTGGATAATTAATAATAGGTACCTCCGAGAGATCGTTAAAAAAAAAAAGAAGAGCATACCATGAATAAAAAGGGCCTTAATGATGAAAATAATTTTTTATTGTCTAAATGTTTATGTTATTATTAAAAGGAAAGATCACAGTATTTGGGGGTATTTTTTTACATTTTTAATCATTCCTTGAAATTTTCGTTAAAAATCTTTTTTTTTTTTTGAGTCAGCAAAATTGACAGATAATCAATCATGTCAATCAATTTTTTCCATTTTATAAAAAAATATAAAAATCTCAGTTTCAAATTCTTTTAAAAATCAATTATATTTTTTTCAAAATTTATTTTAAGAAAATTAACAATTATAAAGTTTATTTAAAATATTTTGAAACAAACATTACTTTCTACGCCGAAAAGATGTAGTTTTAAAATAAGACAAAGCAGGTCATAACATTTGGTGTCACTTGATAGGTGATGAGTGACAATTTCATCACGTCTTGACAACTTACGTAAGGGAAAGTTACCGTACGGAAGGACAGTTAAAACTAATTAGTTTTAAGTAGGCACGTCCACTTTTTCGCGGGAAAACGGCATAGCGTAATGAAAAATGCCACAAACTAAACGTAAATCAAGCTTTATCGTCAAAATGCTTATGTTATTATTAAGATGAAAGACCAAAGTATTTTTTAATTATTTTTTGAAATTTTTTAATATTTTCTAACACGTTCGAAATTTTGGTTAAAGTCGTCTTTGTTTACGTCATCGCGGTGCTGTTAAAATAACATTGTTTTTTTTTTTTGCGCTTTTTTTCCGTTGAAAACCCATTGATTTGTAAATTCTTGTAAAAATCAAGTAATTGTCCGATTTTAATGAAATTTTCAGGACTTATTCACAAATGAATGAAATTATTTTTGAAATATTTCTTTCTAGAAAATTTTGGTAAAAAATATTTTTTTTAATATGTTACACCCCACTTACTTATTTTCCTGAAATTTCGTTCAAAACCTTTTTATTTCCTGACAATTTATTTTTGTTTAAAGTAAGAGTCATTAGAGATGGTAAATCACCTACTTTTTTTTTCAAATTTGCGCTAACTAAAAATCTGCTCTGAATTGAAAAATAATGAATCCAATAAATCTATGATATTACTTAATTAGAAAAGCTTTTAATTGCTTAAGTAAATAATTAATATTAAGGTCATTATTGCCTGAAGAAATAAATTTTTTTCTGATGAATAATTAAATTTTACAAAATTTTTTCATTTGTTTTACATTTTAATTATAATAATTTATAATAGTTTAAAAATCGTGCAAAATTCTGTATTAGGCTATTTCCTTGTGGTAATTAGTAATTAAGTAGAAACAAAATTTACGAGTTCAAAATTGCAAAGTTTAATAAACTTAGTGGTGCTAAATTTTTTTCAAATAATTTTTTATGTTGTATTTTTTTACTTAATACGTTCCGTATTTTCATGTACAGTAGACTGAAATTGCCATTATTATAAAAAGAGTTTTGTCGCTTACAGTAAAACTAAAAAAAAAGCGTTTACTCAGATTTCTAATAATTTTCATTTTTATGGTCATCCGTAGTAGCTGTCATCACTCGTCACTCAACACGTAGATCAAATATTGGATAAAAATAACAGTACCAATCGTTAATAATTGGTTGTATATTACTTTTTTATGCTAGAAGTAAGTAATATTTCTTTTAAATCAGATTAATTTAACATTAAATTTTCTAATTTTACTAAAATAACGTGTCAGAAACTTTTTTAAATATTTTTAAAATCGATAAATTTGTGTTTGTTTACAAATTTCTTAAAATTAAGAAAATGGCGGGAATTACGAAAATTTAAAATTCCAAAATTAAATTTGACATTCAATGTATATAGTTTCTATCTGAAATACACCAATTGTTTCCTTAATGGAAATAATAAATTTAATGATTAAACTTTCAATTAAAGCTAAAATGAAATCTTCAAGCATGTTTTTTCATTTTTAAAAATTTATTTTAAGTGAACCGACTTATTTACCTCGCTATTTTTAAGGAAAACTTTCAGCGCTCTAAATTTTTTTTGTACTTAGCTTTTACCTTTACGTTTACCATGCTTTATGAAGAATATATTATAAAAAATTAAAATAAGACTGTTGGGAGTGAGATTAAATTTATAACAAAGGTATCTAATTAATTTATAGGTACCTTTCTCATGAAATTTTATCAGAGGTGTATATAAAATACATATTATATTTTACTGTGTTATTTGTATTTCCGTTCATTTTATTATTAATTTTGACATTTCATTTAGGAAAAATGTCATAACTGAGATTAGTATAAAAATAAGATCATATAAATTTCATAAGATGATACTAATACTTGTAGGTACCCTTCTCAGTTGAAACTGAAAAATCAAATTAACTTCTCCGCACGTGTTACGCAAAAATAGAGGCCCTAGTTAGTTAGGGGTGAGGATAAATATAAAAAAAATTTTTTCATAACTTTAACAAAAGAAAACATATTTATAATAGTTTCGATCATCTGTGAATAGTTTCTGAAAGTTTCATTAACATCCGAAAATTATTTTTATCTTAATAATAACAAACATTTAGACAATAAAATTTTGTTTTCGTCGAGTTTGGCGTCTTTTTCATCAAGCTATGCTTCTTTTTAGCGATTTCATAGATGTACCTAGGTAACAACTTATTTAGTCTTTTGGATAGTAGGTAGCATAGTAGGAATTTCTTTTCGTATTTGCATTTGGAAGTAAGCACTGGTATTGAACTCACTTCTTCCATAAATATGGTAAAAACTATTAATAGATAATTCATGAGGTTAAAGATGCCATATGAGCTTTTGGCGTTAATTTCTGGCCTCTTGTTCTTACTATGTTGCAGACCCCCACCCCCTGGGGGCGATATAGGATATCGCCTATGCGCCCTAATAAAGATGAGTCACAGGAGGTTCACAAACATTTAAAAATAAATGACCTAAATCTAACATGTCAATAAACGGACAGCAAAAACGAGGATACTTAAATTTATGCAAAATTTATTTACAAACTTTAAAATCCAAATAAATTAAAATGCAGGATATGATCAAAGATAATATAAAATGTGACTAAGTGTTAAAAGTCGAGTCCAGGTAAGTTAGGTTTGGCAGGAAAAGCTAAAGGGGAAGAAAGTTCAGTTTTAATGTCCGGTGCTGGCGTTGAAGAAATACAAAAATGCAGATGCGAGAAATAATAGCCTAATGTCCGGTGAAAGCGTTCAGTAGTTGCTGGTTAAGTCAAACGATGGACTTTCCGTTGTATTTAACTCAAATGTACGGAATAGGTTGTTTGAAGTCTGGACGATATACGCGCAACAACTTCCTAAACCAGGTGAGTTAGGTTGACAGGAAACGCCGGTGGTAGCCATTGTATGAGCAGGTTCAGAAATGCCAGAAGCAGATGGAGCTGTTGACCGTTGCAAATGCTGATCAATGTAGGAACGAAAGCCGGAAGTAGAAAGCTGATGTGACCGGTGTATGCGCAGGTCAGAAACAGCGGAAGTAAAGTAAGAACGCCGGAAGATAAGGGGCTGCAGTAGCCGGAAGTAATAAAGGTCAGAAATGCCGGAAGTAAGAGTAGACAGGAAAGTTTGCAAATAGCATCCAGTTGGCAGACGAAAAATAAGTGGCTTGTAACTTAATACAGAACCAGTCCAAGGGAATTGCGTTCCTCCTCTTTCCATCTCTCTTTCTCTCTCTTTCTTTCTCTCTCTTTCTTTCTTTCTCTCTCTTTCTTTCTTTCTTTATTATTATTATCGTCGTCGTCGTCAGGTTAGAAATGGCATCATGACACTTTCCACTGACAAAAAAAGTATTACATAGATAAAGCCCTTCGTAAAGTGTGGGCTGTACTTTTCAGAACAATTTTTTGTATCTCCCTGAGGCATGGACTTCCAGGAATCCCTTCAATTAGTCTACTGAAATCTTTTCCAACCAGTCCTAGGGCTCCAACTACAACAGGGATTGTTGATGTTCCTATATGCCACATTTTCGAGATTTCTATTTCAAGGTCCTTGTATTTTGACAGCTTTTTGAATATCTTCAAAAATACATTGCAGTCAGCAGGGACTGTCATATCAATAAGGAGGTACTTTTTTTGTTTGTGGTCTTTAATAACAATATCTGGCCGGTTGGCCCTGATTGTTCTGTCAGTGTGTATTGTGTAATCCCATAGAATTGTATCAGGTCCTATCTCCGTAACTGGGTCTGGGTGGTGTTCATACCAGTTTCTTTCAGTTTCCTTCCCGTAGAAGTTGCATATTTTCCAGTGCAGATATTGGCCCACTCTTTCATGCCGCGTTTTATATTCAGTGGGTGCCAATATCGTGCAACCTGATACAAGATGATCAATCGTTTCTGGATATTTATCATAGAATCTGCATTTTGGGCTAACACAATATTTTAGTACATGTGCTTGATAATTCTTAGTTAACAAGCATTGGTCCTGTGCAGCAAGGATAAAACCTTCAGTTTCAACTTTCAACCCTGCACTACGTAGCCACTGATGGGTACGGGTTTTGTCTACGTCAGCTTGTTTGGTACGGGCAGAATATTGGCCATGAAGCGGTTTATCTTGCCATCGCTTCTGTATCTGGTCGGTTGCATTCGTCTTTGCTGTCTTTTTTAGGTCTTTTGCAGTTTCAGCCGGTGTATTGTGCTGTAGTTGCATCTCTACGCCCATTTGGAATTCCATTTTGAATTTGTTGGCTTCTTTTATTACGGAGTAAAGACGCTTACTACTTTCATGTTCCTTGACGCATACCATCATCCAGTTTTCTGTAGTTTCCAAGTATCTTTGGAGGCCAATTATTGTAGTTTTGTAGGACAGTTCTAGTTGAACTAATCCTCTGCCTCCTTCGGATCTGGGCACATAAAGACGGTCAACATCAGCTTTGGGATGATGCATGCGGTAGCAAGTGAGAAGATTTCTCGTTTTGGCGTCCATTCGCTTAATTTCAACTATGGTCAAGTTAAGGACATTAAAGCTGTATTGCACCACAGGGACAGCCAATGTGTTTATGGCTGATATTCTGTTTTTTGAGTTTAGCTCAGTATTTAGTACCAGACGTACACGCCTGTAGTACACTTTTCTTATTTTTTCCTTCATTTGAGGGTGTTGTATGCCATCTCCTTCGCTAATTCCTAGGTACTTATAAGCTACATCATGCTCCAGTTCCCTAATCTTTGTGACAAAATCTAAATCTATTAAGGGTGTTTCTGTAATTCTACCTTTCTTGAATGTTACTTTTGCACATTTATCTAATCCGAAGTCCATACCTATGTCGTCACTGAAGTATTTTACAATATTGAGGAGGACTTTCAACTCATTGTCGTCTTTGGCAAAGAGTTTTAGATCATCCATGTAGAGTAGGTGATTGAATATTTTCTTATTTATTTTCTAACCATAGTTACTGTTGTTCAGTTCATGTGTAAGAGGGATTAAGGATAAACGAAACATAAGGGGAGATAGAGAGTTTCCTTGAAAGATTCCACGTCGGATATTCAGACGGTTGGATATGGCAGTGCCCCCGGTGTGACTAAGGTATAGTTTGGTGTTCCACATTCCCATGCTGTGCTTAAGGAAATTCAATACCACAGGGGAGACTTTGTACATTTCCAAAGTTTTAAGGATCCAAGAATGTGGAACAC
Source organism: Acanthosepion pharaonis (assembly GCA_903632075.3). NCBI lineage: Eukaryota > Metazoa > Mollusca > Cephalopoda > Sepiida > Sepiidae > Acanthosepion > Acanthosepion pharaonis. Next base: position 189,743 of record CAHIKZ030004991.1, on the reverse strand, counting down.
TATCAAAGGCTTTACGATAATCAATCCACGCTGCACTGAGATTTCTACGTCGTCTCCTGCAATTTTCCAGGATCATTTTATTTATCAGGAGTTGATCTTTGCAGCCATATGAACCTCTTCTGCATCCCTTCTGTTCCAGCGGAAGAATGCTGTTTGTTTCGAAAAAGGAATAAGTACGGTTCGTCAGTATAGACGTAATCAACTTATATGTTTTGGAGAGACATGTTATCGGTCTATAATTTTTCGGGTCGTCTGTTTCAGTTGTTTTTGGTATGAGGTATGTAATACCTACAGTAATCCATTCCGGGATTTTATTGGGATTATTTACAAGCGTTGATAATGTTTTTGCAAGAATTTCATGGATAGATGAGAGATGATAAATCCAGAAATTAGGCACCTTGTCATTTCCTGGAGATTTCCATTTTTGGGATTTCGTTAGAGCTTGCCTAACATCATCTGTTGATATATTTCCCCATTCTTGCAAAGGTGTATCCAGAATTCGTTCTTCTTCACGCCGGGTCCATTCTGTATTTGGGTTATATTCCTTTGGGCTGCTCCAAAATATTTTCCCAAAATGTCTGTACATTATCAATCTTAAGATCCGTTCGGAATATTTTATTTTGTTGATAGAACCTACAACGTTTTTCGTATCGTCTTGTTCTCTGCGCCTTTAGCTGAAGTTTCTGCTTCAGCATTTCCTTGATTGATGGAATGTCAATTAGGGATTTAATGTTAAATATCCGCTTGATCTTTTTGAATTTACGTGTGGAAATATTAGGGTTTCTGGTGAGCTCATCTAATATAGAAAGCTCACATCTGATTTGTCGTATCAGTTTTGTTTTCCAAGCTGGTTCTCTGTGTTTGTTAATTTTATTTATTGTCTTGACCCCAAGCTTCCGAGTCGCTGTTAAAGCTGTTGCGTATATGACGTTGTTAACTTCTGTGATGTTTCCCGGTGGTTTATCTGTTAACAGTGTTTCCAGAGCAGCGTTGTATATTTTCACGATGTGCTTGTTGGAATTCGTCATATGGATTTTGGGGAGCTGGTCTCTGTCTGACAATTGTATGAATGTTACTCTGCTGAGTACTTGGATGACGTCATTTTTCGCTTCGGTGATTTCAGTTTCGTGGTTTTCAAGGAATTCTAACTTAATGTACCTGGAGTCATCTTCAGTGACAATGTCTGGAGAACTTCAGGTTATGTTTAAGGTAGAGTCTTTGATTTTATTTCCTGGGAGGTTATTTCGTATTTCATTTGTTTTAGTTTTTACCTCATCCTCTGTCACATTACTTATTTCTACTTTCATCTCACTAGAGTTTGATTGATGGGTCATAGTATTTTGTCTTATATCTAATTTTATCTTATCTATTTCTTCCTTTGAGAGTCTGTTGTTTCGCATCATGTCCCTACGGACATTGGCAAGCATGTTTGGATTGAGGTTAGGTCTTATATCATTTCCCACCGTACTTTTCCATATTTGGTATGTTTGATTGGTGGTGTTCTTTGCTGGGTTTTCGAGTGCAGTGAAGAAGGATGTCATGACTTGTCGATGCTCTTCGCGGCTCCATTTCGTTCGTTTACTTTTTATTAGTCGATTTGTATTGAGTCACTTGAGTTTGGTGACCTAGTGTCTCTTCGTGTATGGAAGAGTTTGTTCCAGTGACAGATTTTTCGTCCTCAGACTGGTTCCTCTGTGAGGGACGCGGCCCTTGTTGTCCCGGGTGACGGCCGATCCGGTATGAAGTTTTATTCGTATTCATTGAAATTGGCAGAGATGCGTTTTAACCTTGACCGCCAAGGGGTTATTATGTTCAGGTTACCAGCTTTAGGACGATACTCGAAGAAGATCCAAGAGCACGCACAACCAATGAGATTGGCTACAGTGTGGATTTATTAATATATCGAAGGTAGAATAGTTCATAATAGTGTATGGTATTCAGTGGGTAGACTATACTAAGTTTTAACTTAGAATAAGTTGGAGTGACCACTCCAAGGGGGAATATCAGATTTTAGTATATAGAGTTAAAAATTTAAAAAAAAAAAAAGAAAGGAAAGAAAGAGAAAAGGGAACTGAAAAGGAAAGAATTAACTTGAGTCAAAAGGATTTCGAATCATATCAAAGTACGGGAAAAATATGATTGAAAAATGGTACAACATTTACATTTCTTACATGTTCGGAGCATGGCACAAGTGACTTTCCACAAATGTTCAATTTTCCGTCGCCAACGGAATTATTTTATAATAGTAATAATAATAGATAAATAAATAAAAAATTAAAAAAATCATGATCCTGGTTTCTCAAAACAGCGGTTCGTGCGAAGAATCTGCTCGAATGGAACTGACATCTTACCAAAGGAATATGAAGGGGATGAGGGTGGCCCGCTACAATGCGCGTGGCGTGGCGGGTTTTAGCCATGAAGGTCAGAACTTGTAAAACTAAAGAGTGTAATTCGTCTGAGCATTTTCCATGGAAATAGCGATAGACCAGCGGGGGGATTGCCACGTTCCGTCGGTGGAGAAGGTTGTAGGGTGGAAAATAATTCATCACCCAAAAGGACGGGGAGGACGCTTTTGGACTCTGTCCATATTGAAGGTGATGAATGGCCAGCTCCTACCGTGATATATAAAAGTAGATAGGTTCGACTATGGCCCGGTTCACTCTCCTTCCCGTCACTAAAAAGTGCACTTTCCATGGAAGCAGCGACAGAGCAGCGAGAGACTTGTGAGATCTCGTCAGTGAAAAGCGGGGTTGCAGAATGGAATTTGTCGCGGAGACCTATTTGGACACTGTCGAGAGTGGCAAGTGAGGACTGGGCAGCTCCTGTCCATATATAGAAGCAGAACGCCATTTCCAGCCTGATCTGACTCTTTTAAAGGTAGAGGATAACAGGAAGAACCAGGTACTTGCGGAAGCGGAACAGGGAACCGACCCTTTTTCCAGCATCTTTAGCAAGGGATCGTATATACAAGTCCCACTTGACGGCTGGGTTGAGCTTAATTCCCAAGAGGCGGTCAAGGGACGGGGCCTCCTTGGTAGAACTTCTAATTCATCATGATAGGTGACAATTCAGTGTTTGCTTGATGAGGATGGATTGTAACTAGTTTGGTTTTCTAGCCATTGAATGTGACCAGCCAGTCCTCCTCCTCCACCACCACCACCACCAATGAGGTGTATAAGCTCGTTCAGAAGAGAGATCAGCTGCCAGGCCCTAATCATCTAGGGTGTAGGAAGTGCAGACATATACAACGTTTTATCATCAGCATAGATATTCACAAATGATCGGGGCATACTCTTAGCCAGATCATAAAGGTTAAAGAGGGGGGTTGGATTGAGATGCAACACTTGTGGGTGAATACCTGACTTGATAAACATATTGACTGGCCGAAAAGAAAATATGAAACGGAGCTTTTGTTATGGAAAATAAATTTGTATTCTTGGATTTCTATTCAAATCATAAATTTTCACTCCCCACCGTTGATTCGGGGAGCAATTCACTCCTCACCATTGATTGGGGGAGAAATTCACTCCCCACTGTTGATTCGGAAGTAATTCACTCTCCACCATTGATTAGAAGTGTAATTTACTTTCACTTTTGATTCTGAGAGCAATTCCACCCTCACTATTGATTGGGGGAGAAATTCACTCCCCACTATTAATTCGGGTAGTAATTCACTCCCCACCATTGATTAGAAGTGTAATTTATTCCTCTTTATTAATTCGGGGAGAAATTCACTCCTCACAATTGATTCACTCCCAACAGTAGTTCGAAGAGGAACTTTATCTGAGTAAATAGATTCCAAGTTGACTAACCCTTCCGAATGTGACAAAGGATTTGATATAAGATGACTTTAAGCGTCTATTTATTCACCCATCTGCCAGTGGAAATGGAGGGAAACTTGCCTCTAGCCTCCTCTACGAAGAGACATGCGAGGTCATGAAACTTGACCTCCATAATGTCAGCACCCCAAAAGGAATAATGTCACCGCTAAGGATATGGTCTACAAGAGACAAAGCAGGACCCTCAACCCCTCTAGAGATTAAGGAACTTGAACCAACGACCTAAAGAGAACTACACCCCACACAATTGAATAAAATACCTCATCTCAGAAATATAGATAGATACATAGCAAACCCCATTTTTCTTGAATTTGACTCCATTTCGATAGAAGAATTATGAGCAATGTATTTATTATATTCAATTATTCTAATACATACCAAATCTTACTCGTATAAGATCCGCCCCGTCAACCCCCCGCATCATTTGGAATGTTTCGACATTCATGGCCCCTAAGATGACTCTTGAGACCACTATTCGATTTTATAGGGTATCAGGCTAATATGATAGATAAACTCTGTATCCTTGATTGGATTTGCATGGCCTAAACTCTTCTGTGTACCGCCATGTGTCTTCTCAGTTCAAATGATGATCGGTAGACTTTGTTACAAAACCACCTACTTGCCTCTTTGACTTCTGAGAAGAGGTAATCTCAACATCCCCGGCGTAAAAAGAACCAACAAGACGTTACACTTTTCCGTCTTGAATGTCATTAGGAACCACAATTTTAAGATGGCGCCGCAAAATGCAAAATGCGCAAACTCAGTAAATGATTCAGGAAAAAAAAACAAAAAACTTACATATGTCGATGGCCTGTCTTTTGTATATTTGAGTCATTTTTTTATTGTCTTTTCTCTTCATTAAAGTTTTTTCAATCTCCTTCGTTATCATGGTCCTGGGTAAGAC
>CAHIKZ030004991.1:0-182500 GCA_903632075.3 Acanthosepion pharaonis | reverse complement strand
AAAACATTTCAAAATCGCTACACAATTGCAGTCGTATTTCGATGCATATCAATGCATTAAAGCGATTGTAAATTACTCGCCATTAATTTGACATGTTTTTTTAATCTAATATCCTAAAATAAATAATATTGCTCTACTTTGTATTGAGCCGTCTTTTAAATTAAATGTTACGAACGTTAGAATTGTACTCTATTCATTCTCATCGTACCTGTGTGTGTGTGTGCGTGTGCGTGTATTTAGCCAGCAATCCTTCTTTCATGCACATTTCATTGAATACAACAGACAAGGTGCTTTTATTTAGTTTTTATACAATTTCTCATGCGATCTAATTTTTTTTTTTCGGATGATAAATTATATAAAAACTGTCCGAATGTTCTTTTTATCCGAGCGCTTTCGGCTATACATTTAGCCATTTTCAAGGTTGAAATATGTCAATGTTAACAATAAATAAATTGTTGTATGTATGTATTTATATAATGTTTTCATTTTCAAAGCACGGTAACCTACTTGTTGACTCTACAAATATAATAGCATCGTCTCCATGTAAAAAAAGGCTAAAAATAATGGAAGACTTATTAATAAAAAAAAAAAAATGCTCAATAATATCAACTATGAACATAGAAACAATGTCTTGACTGTGTTTTTTAATAACACTAACATTAATCGAATTAATTAAACTTTGAATCAGCTAATATTCCTCAAATAAACTTTCAGAAAGTATATTTTATTTTTAGAAGGTTTCTTAATGACAGATGGCTAAAAATGGTACTAAAAACAATTATTAGCGATTTCAAAACAAAATTCATTTCAATCAATTTAAATTAGTTTCGAAATACAGGTAAGTATTTAGCTGCTTATTGGAAATATTACAGTTAATATTTTAGCTTGAAATTAAAAGTAAAATATAAGCTTTAAGAAAGATTTTTCATTTTAAAAAAAGTAATTTTAAACATTAAGTATCGTGTTTTTGTGATGGTAACTAATAAATAGGGTAATTAAACAATCTAGTAAATTAATAGTTTTTATTATTTTATAGTCAATTCTCAAGAAAAAAGAAAATGTATAAATTCACTTTCATCATATGTTTTGGTTTTATTATAATTCTAAACAACGCTTAAAAACAAAAAAAACAAAAAACAAACAAAAAAAACACACCAAACATTGCGGAGGAGTGAAGGTAGTTAAAACAATACCGGTGTCAATGGAAAAACCGTCCTTTTTACACACTATTTTTTGCGGGAACGATCATCCATATTTGCCAAAAAGATATTTGGGGACAGTTGTAGATTTCACCAGTCGAATTTAATCTATATTTAGTAAATCTGAAACGATATGAAAAACGACAGGAAAAAAGAAAAGAGTGCTCAGTTAAAATTAGTTGAGGAATATGATTTTTTTTTTCTGTTTATAAAACATCTTTTTTTTTCTCTTCTTTTTTTCCAATCATTTCACTCCAAGTAAGGCGAGAATGCCACTAGAGCGCAAAGGGTTACAGGGAGCGAAAGTGAATGAGAAAACTGAAAGGAGGAAAAAATTAAGGAAAAGACACAATATGAATCGGGTTCAAGACAGAAGATGGCGATTGATGATGCATTTCAACTTTTGAAGATTGTAGTTATCAGGAAAGCAAGTAAACAGAAAGGAATTCCACAGGTGTAAAGTGCGAGAAAGGAAGTAGAAGTGGCGATTTCATTTAGCTATTTCAACTGTAAACAGGTGGACAGTAGGTGACAATCTAGTAGCCCGCTTAAATTCATGCATTTGGGACACCAGGGAAAAACAAAAGCTCGTCAGAGAAGTTGCCATGAAAATATTTGTAAAAAAGACAGAGGGAAGCCACGTCATGTCGGTGAGAAAGTGACTGAAGTCAAGATGTCAAGTCAGGATCGATTACGCTACAGATCCTTCTTTAGATTTTGTCAAGAATCTCGAGATGTACAGCAGGGGCACTAGACCAGGTATTTTTTTTAAAAATTGGTATCACCCCCATGCAAGGCAATAAAGCCACTAAGACGCAGGGGTTACAGAGTGCAGAAGAATTAGGAACAGAAACATTAGTAATGAGCTGGAAGAGGAAAGAGTAATCAGGATGACAGTAGATAGCGATTGATATTGCATTTAAATTTTTGCAGATTAAAGTTGGCTGAAAAGCATGGTTCCACAAGAGAGAAATGCGAGAAAAGAAATTGTTAATTTACGGTTACATCTATCCTGCTCAACTGCAAATTGATGAGATCTCGACTCCAGTCTAGTACTGCGATCAAATTTTAAAATGCCTGGGTACCATAGCGAAGATTCCATCCGAAAAAATACCATGATAGTATTTATAGAAAAGGCGCAGAGATGCAGCCTTCGGCGGTGGGTAAGTGACTAAAGCAGAGCCGCCAGATTAAGGCCAATAATATTACTGATTCTTCTTTGGATTTGTTTTATCCCTACGCAACCAAAACCCCTAACCATACACACTTTACACTTAGCGAACCATCTCTCTTTGCAACTCTCTAATAATTTGATATATTCACTCTCCCACTCTCTTCCAATCTGTCATAGTAGTCGCTGGCTACAAGAACAATTAGGTCAGACAGGCCGACGACATAGTAACAGCTCCAGACAAGAGCTAAAAATAAATTCTTACACATGTACAGAATCACGTGATCAAGTACGAAATGTTGAGCTGTAAAATATAAGCAAGAATCAATTGGTTTCCGAGTCTAGTGCGAGTAACACCTCTTTTTACTTGTTACCGTCAAGCAAAGGAAATCTCACCAGGGAGACGAGTTCCAATTCAACTCAACATACCATGCTGCATATATCAAATGCACGGGTGAATTGCTAAGCGTGATAATCACCTAAGACAGGCATGTTTGACCCACTCAATTGGACACGGGCTACAACTTATACAACGCGAATCTTCCTACTCGAACGACGAATTCTACATTGCTGAATATGTGAAGAAGAGAGTTAATGACCACTTCTTGGGGTCAAAACTCATAGCGGTAAAGAAAGAACAATATATCAAAAGATATCGCTGCTATAGCGAAAAAAAAAAACTGAACTGAAAGTAAAAAAAAAAAGAACAAATGAGAAATATAAAACAAGTGAAAAAGAGAGGAAAGAGAAAACTATTTTATTTCAGGCGAAAAATTGAATCTAAGTGATTATTTTGACTTTCCATCTCAGGCATATAACGCTTACATCTTTCCACACAGAAATGTGTCGCAGACATCTTTCCAAGCATTCCCTTGCTTTAATGTCATCATTATCGTCTCGTAATATTTAAATCTTGCTAATTTGTATATTGGCGATTGTCTATATTTCTGAGATGAGGTATTATGTACATTATTTACATTATTCGGACTACTGTCCTCATCTTTGTCGACATAGTTATTACAACGTTTTGGCCGTTGTACGCTCCGGCCTTCTTCAGGTGGTTGGAATGTCGAACTGAACCCTTTATTTCGCTCACTGGGGTAGACTGTTCTAGTTAAACGTGCCATGTTTAATGGATGTCAGTTATCAGGTATCTCCTGTTAATTCTCCTCTCTACATGGCACAGTGTATAAAGGCGTTGGTTAGATTCAGTGACAGGACCCAAAAGAGTGTGAGTTCAATACCCGGTTAAGGCAGTGAAGAACTTGGAGATGGGAATTAACAGGAGATATGTGGTAGCAATATTCTAAGTATGGACGAATGGTAGACTTATAGATATGTAAGATAGATTCGTGAGTGCAACAGTATTCAATGCATGGACGGATGGTTGATTTGTAAATGTACAAGATGGATTCTGACGAGAAACATTTTCTGATTACTTCTTATTAGAGACAGTTATATTTATTTCTTTAATTATCAAAATTTCTTTAAAATCATTTTAATAAAGTTATTCCTTTAAAATAATACTGATCCATTAAACTCATTTAAAACAGAAAAATGAATTTAACAGTTTTATTAAATGTTTTTAGCATCCCAGTCGCAGACCGGTCAGCCTTAATTCTTAAAACTTGAAAATTTAGAATTTTGGTGCAGGACAACTCAACACCACCGACAGAGTACCGAGACAACTCAGCACCAGAAAAACATAACTTTTTATAACCGAATAAAAGTAATTTATTAAGGATTAAAAGCTTAATTAGTGAATATTTTTCTTCAAATAAGAGAGAAGTGAAGGAGAGACAGTGGAAGAGAGAGAGAGAGGAAAAGAGGTGGAGTGATAGAGAGAGATTGGGGAGAGATAGAGGGATAGATAATCTTTCAGAAGCTTATAGAGGGAAAATAGAGAGAAGTAAAGATTAAGTGGGGGATAGAGGAGAGAGGTGAATGATAGAGAGAGGTTAGGGAGAGATAGAGGGAGAGAGGAATAAATAATCAGTCAGAAACTTTTAGAGGGGAACATAGAGAAGAGTGAAGGTGAGGAAGTCGGAGAGAGAGGAAGAGAGGTGGAGTGATAGAGAGAGTTAGGGGAGAGAGGGATAGATAACATTTCAGCAGCTTGTAGACGGAAACATAGAGAGAAGTGAAAGAGAGACATTGGGAGAGAGAGGAAGAGAGGTGGAGTGATAGAGCGAGGTTGGGGACAGATAGAGGGAGAGAGGAATAGATAAGTAGTCAGATAATTTGGAGGATGTTATTTATCGTAAATACTCCCGTATAATGCAAGTTCTTGCATATCAGGGTTTTTTTTGGTGGGGTGGGGTACACAAAAAATATTGAGTCAATACGACTCGATATTTTTTGTGCAAAACAATTACCCTGATATACACAGGTCATTTTCTGAGAGGTTACCAGTAAACAGTTTTACTATACGCAGGTGAATTTTTTTTCTGATGGCTTAAAATTCATGCCAAACTATTTAAGGTTCCACTATACACTCATTCGACTTATACATGAGTATATAGTGTATTTATTCAAAGACTGATTCCAATTATTAGACAATAAGAGGGCGAGAAAGAACAACAAAAATCTACTTACCACCTAGAATCCAATTTTTTGGTGCATCGGGAGTAAAAATCAAATTACACTTATTAGTCTCAGGAACGAAGTGATATAACGCACAGTAATAAATTGACTTGCAGGTACTTTCACACAAACCACCGCTATAATTTGGCAAGGTCAGATCTGAAATGCATTATGGGATTTGTAAGGGATTCGTAGCCATTTAGGAGTGCAGATCCGTAGCTATAACAAAAATGTCTCCGGCATTTTCCCAAGATCTCATCACAGGAAAATTCAATTCAAATATTTTCGAATTGAGAACTTTTAATTGAGTGAATGTTAAACTGATATCAGAAATGTTTAGATTAATTTTAAAAGGAATTTCAAGACGTTACGAATAACTTACAACTTTACAAGAATAATTTAAAATCGCCATCTTTAATTTGAGCTGCACTAAAAAAAATGGCTTGTAACCGAATATACAGGATGTCACAAAAAGACTGACATCATTTTAAAAGCAATTATCATGAAAACTACTGAGTCTAGCTCAAATAAAATTGAACAGTTTAGGTGTTGAACATCATAAGTTTATTATGGGACCGATTTTATAAGTGTTCAATATGTGTACTGCTTGTGACACGGCACACGTCAAGTCAGTAGTTAAGCTCTTGCCAAACACGCTGTAGCATGTCTGCGGTAACATTATCCAGCACGGAAGTGATTTTCTGCCGGAGTACATCAATGCTAACAGGAAGAGTGGTCTGTATACCAGTCCCTTCACATATCCCTATAAAAAGAAATCTCACGGGGACAGGTCCGGTGACCGCGGCGGCCATTTCATCAGAAAATTGTCTTCCTCTCCACAACGCCCGATCCATCTCACCGACAGATTCTCATTGAGATAAACACGTACTGTCCTCTTCCATAAAATATAAAATCTTGATCTGAAAATTTGAGGTTATTTCAACATGAATTGCCAAAATTATTGGCCTGCGAAATAATGTCAAATTTTTGGGGACACCCAATACCAAACGGAGAGCAAAGGCATTTAAAACAAACAGTATATACATCAAAACGTTACCAAATCAACATGCGAAAAAGCAACAAACGTAATATGCCTACCAAACATACACACACTTAGAAATATGCATTATCATCTGAATTCCCAGATAGTCAAACTAGAATTATTATACGCTTACATACATAAAGCTACATTTACAGTTTTTAGAAAATTCTGGTGTTATTAATTTTTGTGTTTGTTTTTTATTGGTTAAGCAGGCTTCACGTGCACCAGTTTTGTCAAGCAGCGTTCGTATGTATAATTCATGTATGTAATTGTATCCTAATTCTAGTTTCAGAGTCTGTCTATATTTCTGAGATGACGTATTATGTACAGTATTTATATTATTCGGACTATAGTCCGAATAATGTAAATAATGTACATAATTCTAGTTTGTCTATTTGGTATTCAGCGGATAATGTATATTTGTGTGTGTGTGCGTGCCTGGTATGCATTTTATTTGTTTGATTGTTGTCCGCATGTTTTGTGTGAGGTTTGAAAAATTTTATAAAATCCATACTTAAAGAAATCTTGATTATACTACAAACATTATTACATAGATTTTTCAACCTCAACCAAGATGTCCCCAAATCAACTTGCAGACAACCACCAAACATAAGTAAAATGTTTACTAGACACACACACATATTATCCTCCGAATCCCACATAGACAAAATAGAATTATATATACAAACACTGTTTGACAAGAGAATTCATGTGAAGCCTGTGAAGCCTGCTTAACGAATGAAAATCAAACAAAACAAAAACAAAAATACCAGAATTTCTTTTTCTCCATATCTCATTCTCCGATGAAGCTTTAATAAAAGTGAAACATGTTAGATTTAGAAACGTTTCCTATTTGTTCTTTATCCTATTCTGTCAGTTTCCGATCTATATTTAACCCTAAATCATATTCATATATACATACATGCAGGTGGACGAATATTTTTTATGAAAATTTCTCCGACATTCAAGCCGGTAAATGTTATAAATACTGTTTATTATAAAAACAGATCATTTACTTAAATATTTGTATCTATAAAAAATAATATATATATATATATATATATATATATATATATATATATATATATATGTATGTATGTATGTATGTATGTGTGTGTGTGTGTGTATGGTTTAAATATATGTATGCGTATGTAGGTATGTCTGTAAGTGAGTATGTATGTGTGTTGTACGACATGATTTATTCCATTGTGTGTTTTGGTATTATTTACAGATTTTGGAAATGTATAATTTAGATAATTTTTAAATAGTCTTTAAATCCACTTAATAATATAATCCTCCTCCACCACTTAATAATATAATCCATTAGCAACACAACTAAAGGTTTTGGGCCATAAATAAGCTCCCCCTCCGGCCAATCTCCTTGTCATCAACCCAGAATCCCAAAACGAGGCGTCCCCTTAAGTAGCCCCGTACATTTTCACAGACTGCTATTTAAACTAAAACCCCCATTTCGAGACAGTCTGTCTAGGGCTGAGGAAGACTGGTATATGTCAGTATTGGTCTGAAATAGACTATACATACATGAGATAATTTTGGATTTTTTGCTCTATATGTACCGAGGGCCGTTGGTATATATATTTTAAATTGTGACACAGAAATTTCTATGTTTCGGGACTTAATTTTTTTTATCCCATCATCAGGAAATATTCAGTAACTTTTGTCCCGAAACTTAGAAATTTCTGTGTCACAATATAAAATATATATACCAACTCATATATATATATATATATATATATATATATATATATATATATATATATATATATGTGTGTGTGTGTGTGTGTAAAATATTTTAAATAAAAATATCATTAAAAAACATTATGGTCTACGTTGTATTGGACACTTTTTTAAAAAAAAGTAAATGATAAAGAATGCTAAATCTGTTTGTTCTTTTCTCTTCATTTGTATATATATATATATATATATATATATATATATATATATATATATATATATATATAACATTAATATAGTTCGTTATCTCTGGGGAAATTTCAATAGCATGGTATGTCTGTAAAAACGTTCCCAAATCAATAACAAAGATAATGTCTACTAGACACACACACACACACACACACACGCACGCACGCACGCACGCACGCACTTACGAATATACATTATCATTTGGATCCCACATAGACAAACTCGGATTATGATACACTTATATACATAAAGCAATATTTACAGTTTTTGCAGTCAAGTTTGAACTCCATTAATGTCTTGAAACTTCGAAGGGACGTGTCGTCTTTCCTTGAATTCGAAACTCTATTATACCAACGTTTGTTTAACAAGCCAAATGCATGTGAAACAGGATTTACAAATCAAAATAACACAAAAGTAAAAATACCAGAATATCAGAATTTTATTTGTTGATTATTATTATGTTATAATATTTGACAGGAAATTGGGCTTTAAGGTTGCATCACGTTGAAACACTGGTCCCTCGTACGATCACCGAAGTTAAGCAACGTCGAGCCTGGTCAGTACCTAGATGGGTGACCACTTGGGAATACCAGGTGCTGTAAGCTTGGATGTGCGGGTGGTGTAATGGATAATGACTCGGAATTGTTAATCAGAGAGTTAAGTTCCAATTCTAAGAAATTCGGGTAAATCATTATGATCTAAAAAATTCTTACAATCTAAAAATATCTTCTGGCTTTAAATAACCTGCAAAGGCTTGATAAGCCATAGAAAACGAATCAATCAATAAAATACTGATTAGCTACGCAGGCATGTCTTTTAGATTGATTTAAATTCTATGGAATCTAAATGTATAGAAGCTACCGTGGCCACAAAGTGTGGGATCAGTTTATATATTGATTGTTATATAGAACTGATCCCCCGCTTTATATCAACATTATGATTTCTTATTTGTTGATCAAATTCTGATTAGGTATGAATCCGCCACTTCTCCTCCAGCTATGGGTTAATTAGTAATACATTTATCACTAAATCATTATTATCGCAAAAAAATTACAGTCTAAAAATATTTTCTGGCTTTAATAACTCGTAGAAAATGAATTAATCAATCAATAAAATAAGAAATTGACTGAACTATTTTCGATATTCAAAATTACTGATGCACACTCAAAATCAAGAAAAAATGGAATATCAGGGGGTCTGGAATGAGTGCAACTGTTATTGGGATACTAGTGTTATTATGTGTAGAATATAAAGGCATTGCTAATGGTTTTAATATGGAGATGCATTGAAGAATCTAGAAAATGGATTTTCTGTGATCAGGAATGAGTACAAATGTAATTAAATAGCAGTGTTGACTGGAATCTTTAACTTTGGTCAGCAACCAGTTTGAAATTCAGAATCTTCCATTCACAATTCCAGACCGTGGTTAAGGCAAAGGAAAACAACTCTACTATTTTTTCTACAAAGCATGGCAATTTACAGATGTTTTAAATCGTTTTACCCCAAGTAAGGCGATAATGCCACTAAGACGGAAGGGGGCTACCTGGTGTGAAAGTGAATGAGAATGAGAAGATTGAAAATGGGGAGAATTGAGGAAAGGACAAAAAAAAAGGAACAGGCTTCAAGTAGACATAAGATAGCGACTGACGTTGCATTTAAACTTCTGAAGATTGTAGTTATTAGGGAAGCAAGAAATTGGAAAGGATTTCCACAGGTGCGTAGTGCGAGAAAATTACCTGTTAGAGTAGAAGTGGCGGTTACATCTAGCTAGTTCAACGGTAAAACGGTGAGACCTAGATGCCTGCCTAGTAGCACGCTTAAATTCATGTAGTTGGGTCATCAGGGGGAAAAAAACTCACCAGAGCAATTTCCATGAAAATATTTGTAGAAAGGACAGAGGGAAGCCGCGTCACATCGGTGAGAAAGTAACTGATGTTGCCTGATTAGAATTGATTACATTACATATCTTTCTTTGGATTTTGTCTAGAATCTCGAGATGTACACCAAGGCCACCTGACCAGATATGGCAACAGTATTCAAAGGTAGATTTATAAATGTGCCAGATGGATTCTGAAGAGAAGATTTTTATGGCACAACACAGTGAAAAAAAGTGTGTAGAGCCATGATCGTCTTACGTCCTGAACAGGTATTGTATAAAAAAAAGGATGAGCAAGAAATATTAATAAATTTTTTGCCTTACCTGGGACAAAATTGGTTGCAGTTGTTTGGACATAAATATCTATAATAAAAAGAAAGAAATTGAAAACAAATAAAATAAAACAGTGAAAAATTGCATTTAACTGAAAATTGTATTGAACTGAAAAAGAATTTCATTTGAAAAATGAATTCAGTTATAAATGTAGTGTCGTATTTGCTGCTGGGTTGCTATTTAAAAAAATATTCTTAACATGATTCATACTGAGAATTTTCAATCATTTCACCCCGTGCAAGACAATAAAAGCCCCTAGGATGCAAAAGGTTACCGAGAGTAAAAAAAAAAAAAAAAAACAAAAAAAAAAAACAGAGAAGACAATAAAAAATACACAGGATTCAAGGAGATAAACGATGATGATTGACCTTGTATGTAAACTTTTGGAGATTGGAGGAATGCAAGAAGACGGAAGAGAGTTTCAAAAAAGAGAAGCACCAGAGAAGAAACTATTAGCATAGAACTTGCGGTTACATCTAGCAATTTCAACACTGAAATTATAGCTTTGAGGATACGTTTGCAGTTATTATAATTATTTTTCTGTCTCCTTAATTCCTGTTCTTTTATTGGCCTTTCTTCTTAATGTTTTTTATTTTTCTCCTTAATGTTTTTTTCTTCTTAATGTTTTTCCCCCTTAATGTTTTTTTCGTAAGATTCGTTCAAACTCAGTAACCCCATTACGTCCTGGTGGCTTTAAAATGAACAACGACAAAGTGACAGTCAGTAATATACTGAATCAAGTAGTGTCACACGTAAGCAGAGGTTTCTTGAGTCCCTTTAACGATCCTCGGCTTTATTCAGATTATCTGCTTTGAACACTACTCGGTCAAATTTGTAGACTGGAGTTATTACTTACCTTTTTTAATTCAGAAAAAACAAATGTTGATACTAACTTTAAAAATAGAGTATAAACTGTCCTAGCGTGTATATTTTATACGAGTGTATTTTAAATACACAAAAATGGCATAAGACAAGGTTGCATCTTCTC
This sequence comes from Acanthosepion pharaonis, assembly GCA_903632075.3. Lineage (NCBI taxonomy): Eukaryota > Metazoa > Mollusca > Cephalopoda > Sepiida > Sepiidae > Acanthosepion > Acanthosepion pharaonis. The sequence continues at coordinate 171,364 of CAHIKZ030004991.1, read as the reverse complement.
ACCAGACTTTTCAACCTTTATAATAAGGCGATCCTGAAAGAATTAGTAGTTCTACCCGGATTCTTTACTAGTGGCCTAAATCTTAACAACACAAGATGACATAGTGTTGAAAGTGATGTAATGGAATAACCTGTCACCCCCATGAGTGACTACACTATAGGTAGTAACTACTTATAAGTATCCGTAAGGACTACGGGAGATTTGCCTGGATCTGTTATTCAGATCTTGTCGACTGCCGAACTTTCTGTCCGAGCGCAGAGAAGAACCTGGACGAGGCCATGGCAAAAGGCAGGGTCTCGTCCGGGGAAGTAGACAGACGTCGAACCCGTTTATGCAGGCTTACGGAGTAATTTTGGTCGAGCCTACGGGCTCGGATTGCCCCACATTAAATTCAGCCTTGTGCCACATCCTTCCTTGTGCGGAGGCAGGTAAATACCGACTTGCTGGGATCTGTTGAGCACGACTCAAACTTACGCGAGAACTACCGACCTTCCAATAGCAGCGCTCACTACTGGATTGACTTGCGACGACCGTGCACATAACTGTACCTTAGTTTTTATTGTACTGATTATCACAATAAACCTTTACTTATTTATCCACGGTGATTGTCAAGTATATATTCCTATTGGCACGGAATATAACAGATAGCAAACGTAGAACGGAAACTATAGGTAGTCCTACAGAATGTAGTAAAGGAAAGCAAGAAGAAAGGACTAATCATCATTTGTAAGAAGGCTGAGTGCATGCTTGTCAACAAAAGAAACACCCTCAAGATACGAACTACAAAGTAGAGACACTAAAATCAAGAAAGTACAGCTATTTAAATATAAAGGAAGTGTAAAATGTGACGGAAATGCGGCACTGAAATCCAAAGACACATTGGAATAGTGAAAGTTTCTTTCGAAAAGCTAAACAAAGTATTAAGAAAGAGGAAAATTTCATCAGAAACAAAGAAAAGACTGCTTTGTAATATCGGTCATCTTTCAACTTCCTCACAGATGAAAAAGAGGCTCTACATAAGGGAGCTGAGAGTCACATGGATTCAATATGCGAGTAACAACGCATTTTTGGAGAAAATGGAACCAAAACGAGTAATTTATATTTGAAATCTGAAAGCGACAGTTGAAAGTTTTAGGTCAAATAATGAGGAAAGAAGGCTTAGAGAATTTGACGCTCACATAACATACTGAGGGCAAGAGAACCATAGGAAATCAGCGAGTAGCTTACCTAACCAACTGATGTACATGGATGGCAGAACAGGGATTAAGAGAGATTACAAAGAGACAAACTTTAGTCAGAGCTACAAAGGACAGAAAATTGTGGAGAGCAATGATCGGCTACATCCTAAAAAAACAAGAAGGCTAACCCCAGTTATACCCCGGGTGTTATTCTGGACAAGACTAAATTATATTGGGAGTTTGTTCATCTGCGCTGCTGCACCTTACCTGTCATTGTTATAAGCAGTTTTAAGAACTTTTGTAGTGTAACGTTATCAGTCGTCAGTTGATATCTTGTTGGAACACATCTGCAGGCTGTTACAGAAATTGTTTTGGCAATTATCGTCTTGATAAAGAAGGTCAGCTGCCACGAAACAGGTCAACAGCTCCTGACAAAGAAGGTCATTTTTTAGAAGAAAGCTGACTGGACAAAGAAGCCTTGTTCTCTATGAGACAGTGGTTCCTAACAGCTTAAAACAGAAGACTGCCTGATCGCACGCCCGCCATGTGAAAAGAAGGCACACCCCGCTTAGACCGTTCGCCCGCTAACCTCGCCTCACTTTTCCTCGCTCGCCTATAGCCAGCCCTTACGTGAAGGTTACAACTGAATTAAATTTGCCGACTGCTACAAATTCGAGTCATTTTTTTTTGGGGGGGGGGTAATCCGACCAAAATATTATTTTCCCTGTATAAAGATTTAGTCTAGAAGAAACTCGCTTAGAACAAACTTAGCGTCTAGTCTGATCTGCAACGCTACTAAAGTCTGATGTTTTAAGTATGGCGAGTAACGGGCTTTATTATTCTACATTATCTCATGAAGTGTTGGCCGGCGTACATATGAAAATTTAAAGCAGTGATTCTTAACCGTCGTGTACCGCGAGATCTCCTCACTTATGCCGCGAAATGTGGTCACGGCATATATATATATATATATATATATATATGTATGTATGTATTGTATAATATAAAAGGCTCAAACACTAATATTCCGTGGTTATAATTTATTACATTGGAATCGTAATCACGATCCAATTTATCAGATCTACAAATTCAAAAAGCTTTTTCAATTTGTAGTTATGATGAATTGGATCGTGATTATACCAACGGCTTCCCATATTTAATGCTTCGCGTTTTCACATTCGCGTGGTCATGTGTGACGTCACGAGCTGCGACGCGATTTTCGCTTCCGCGTCTCGTATACACGAGTTAGTCGTTGCTTTGAAATACGTGCAACAAAAACAGATTATTATTATTGTTCCGTGTATCGGTTGATATATTGAAAAGTAATTGTCATCTTTGATAATGGCTTATGTAAGACGAAAGCTTAGACTGGATTTAAACATGTATCAATATGGTGATTTCCTTTCGTCCTTCATTGATAATGTTATTAAGCTTATCAGACAATATGAAAGAAACTTACTTAAAATAAATAGACAAAACTATATTATTTAATGAAACATGTATCAATGTATATATATATATATATATATATATATATATATATATAAAATGACAATAGGAAAACTGGTAATTGCTGACGCGTTTCGTCCAATGTGGACTTTATCAAAGCAAAATACGAAAATGAAATTAATTGAACAAAATTTTCGTATTTTGCTTTGATAAAGTCCACATTGGACGAAACGCGTCAGCAATTACTAGTTTTCCTATTGTCATTTTTATTCATAAATATTGTCTTCTCTACTGGTTAAATCGGAGAAATTTTCATATATATATATATATATATATATGTATATTGACCACTAATATTATCTATATCTATATATATGTGTGTGTGTGTGTGTATGTATGTATGTATGTGCGTGTGGAGGGGTGGAAGTAGTAATGGTACAACGTTAGTATTTGAATAACTGAATAAGTATTAAAGTCTTTATTCAAATAATTCTTTTCACTCTACTTCGATTATGTTATTTTAAATACTTTGTTTGAATATTCATTAAGAAGACATGAGTGTATAGAATTGCACCCAACGAAAACACACCATCATCATTATCACCAGCCGAGGTAATGTTTGCGCGTAAAATCAGGTCTGTGTTCGACAAACTACTCCCCAAACAAGCAAAACCCGGACGAACAAACACTGTATCCAAAAAAACACTACCAACCCGGAGATAAAGTTTTTTTTTTCGGATGTTTCGGGATAATTTTTTCTGGGAAATGGCTACAATTGAAAAAAAGAATAGGAAATATGGTTTACATAATTAAAGGTTCACACTTTACTCGCAAGAGACATTTAAACCAAATCAGGAAACGCCTGTCGGACGATGCTGACAGCAGCTCTCCTGAAGAAAAAGAAGTAATGGATTTCATTTATGACACTTTTGACATGCTAATACCTTAAGCGGCCCCGGAGCAATGCCGTTTAAAGAGGAAAAGGAAAATGACGGACTTTATCGTCGTTAATCCAAAGAGATAAAGATATTAAGACTCTTGCAAAGTTAATACTTAGGAGGGGATGTTATGGTAAATTACCCATACACAGATGAACTCTCCCAAGTTACAAATAAAAGCAGGTATTGCTTTTAGACAGGCTAGTTTCCAACAGTCAGCTCTGAAAGTCGGATAACATTCTTAATTGTTTCTATATATTTTGCATTACTGTTTTTCTGTTAATATATTTGTTAACTCAAGTCCCTCGCTTGTGTCTTTATTTCTGGTCCCAACAAGACCACAAAATAATGAGGAGCTGCTTTTCGCACATTTCACCAAACATTGAAAAAATCGCGAAAAATCACCAGACACAGTTCTCACGCTAAATAAGATGCACAAGTTGTTGAATAGAAACATTGAAATAATAAGTTCATATTTGTGTATGTATTATTTCATAACATTTAAATGTATAGCCTTGTTGGGGCAGTAAAAAGCTTTGTCTTTAGCCATACGTGAAGAGATAGATCACGTAACGACGGGGCGTTCTCCCATTGGTCGATACTGCCACGGGCGGCCCATACAAAAAGCGTAGCACGTGAAGAAGCACCCTTTTTTTCAGCAGATCTCGCCGAGTGGTGTCTTCAGTCCAGACTTGATCTGTGACAGCATCCATGAGACCAGATCTCTGAGAAACCAGTTTTCCTCTGCTCTACCATTTTAGTAAGTCCGTCAGTCATTATATCCACGTTAGGGAAAGACATGCGTATATTTGTGTATTGTTTAACGTAAAATAAAAACCTGTTCTTTTTATGAGGTTTTTGGTTATCTTCTTTTGTTGATTATATTACATACCAGTGACTAGAAATCTACTTATAGCCTTTAAAAATGTTACTAAGTGTGCTGTAATAATTTCATTTGCTTCGAGGTGTGCCGTTGCTTAAAAAGATTGAGAAACGCTGGTTTAAAGTCTGTTGGCTCACACAGAACGTCTCTTAGCACAAAATTTAAGATCTGAAGACATATTGACAGTGTGTTTCATTAAATTAAAAAAAGTTAATTGCGTACTGGCTGACATAAACAACAAATCCTTTACTCACAAATCAATGAAAGAATTAACAATAAAATGTCATCCTTACAAATTCTTTCTTTTACCGGTGGCTTTATGTCTGTAAAAAAGAAAAACAATCAATCAGTTAAAAAATTTCAATTCCTCAACAGCCAGTAAAATCTTTAAATATTTAGAATATGAGAGAAAGAAAATCACATGATGATTTTTCTACCTGTCTTCATAATGGAAACATCCTTTTTTAACATTTAGTTTCATAAATTACAAAGCCAGTTTAGCGAAATTTAGGCAGCGGTTTTATTGCACCAATCTTCTATTATAGCAAAAATTGTCTCCCTTAAAAATCCGCGTTTGAAATCTTGGTTTTCATCTCGGTTTGAACTCAGATCAGTGGTTTTGTAGTGATTATGTATTCACTTGTATCACATCAAATGTCCGTTCGATTGAATAAATAATCAATAAAAAAAAACATTTTTTAAAATTCGACATTAATTTTCTTGCATCATTTTCATGCTTAGAATATTGGCTGCCACATATGGTTCGTAGTGATTGGGGAAGTATCTTCGTGGGAGTTTGCTCAACAAACAACAGTTCTGGAGAAGAACTATCTGAGTGGAACTTCCTCCTTATCAATGGAATACGAAAGGAATAAGGATACTCTGTGTTGTATTCTTATACAAATCTCCACAATATAATTTGCAGTTGATACAGCTGGAGGAAAAACTAATCGTAACCTTGACGACAATTCTACCATAGAAATAGCAGTGAATATTTTTAACTAATTCTAGCTTATAACATTCTATTTCTGCCCTGTGTATGACGATAAACTACATCTGGCAGCAAGGGCTCTGATCGGGAGGTTTGAGGAGCATGAAACCATCTGTTAATTGCTGCTGTTCGCAGATCCACCCTCACCCTGGGTGGTAGCACCTATTAGGGGCCTAGCTATGGGTAAATAGTCCCCCCCCCACAAAAAATAGCGTCAAAATACTATGAAGGTATAAAAATACATCTTTATTGTAAAAATACCAGCAATATACTGTCATAGTTAAAATACCATCAATACATTTTTGAAAAATAAAATAAACATTAACAGAAATATATTTTTAAAAAAAAACATTACTAATACTCCTAAGAAAATTAAATTTCGACGTTAAATGACCCATAAGGTGTTGATTTGCCGCTAAACAAACCCACAAACTGCATTTTATTCACTACTTTTTCTCTAGTAATTTCGTCTTGAAGTTTAGGATTAGTTTAAATCCCAGCTGTATCAACTGGTATTTATATAATGGAGATTTGCGTATGAATACAACAGCCTGGGTACCGCCTGGGTACGTGAGATGACGACTCCTAGCTGTGAAGGCTTGAACTAATGGAACTACGAAATATTGCTCGCCTAAACTCTGAACTCTGTCAAGAATGGAAAATAAGAATTGGCTAGCTACTGCTCAGCGATGGTAGCTACTCCATTTTTATGAAAAATATAAGTTATCTCCCCTTGGTTAATAAGATCCCTGATAGGGAGATATGAGTCCGTTTCTTTGGTAATAATGGGTAAGATTCAAATTTAAGTTCCAAATGGATTTGAGGCACCAAAAAGGAGAGTCCCTGAAGACCATTCCAAAGGACGAGCAAACCTGAATAGACATGTTAATGCACCGACAAGCAGACATCGGAAGAAGAGATATGATCAACTTCAGATAAGCGTTTCAATCAATTTCAAACAGATTCATGTATTTGATTTCCCGATGTCATGACATTAACTGCTAAAGAAATATGTTTAGCGATTCTTTCATCTCTTTCTCGTTGTATAAATGTATTTTTTACATAAAAGTATGCTTTTAAACTGCTTATTTTTCTTGTCCTTTTGTCATATAGGAAAAAACTGAGTAACTACCGACATCGAGGTTCGAGCATGACACTTTGGACTAATGAATATATGTTTTGCCGCCAGGTGTATAAATAACGGTGTCAGACTACTGACTATAGTGATTATTGAGTGACTATTGCGTGGAACTATCCAGTCGAATTAGTGTGAATTATTGTGTGTCGGGTTTTGATTTTAGAATTTACGTTAAGCCGAGCCGCCCTACTAACAAGGTATTCACTGAAATGGTTAATTATCTTTGGTTAACTTTTAATTCATTTTTTGTTAAGTATTTCCTTGTGGTTGTAATTAAATACTGTTTTATTTAACATTGAAGACTTGAATTGTACTTAATCATTGACGGCCACTGTACATCTGTTGTAGAGTAGTTTTCACAGTGGAGGCTTGTATTTCACTAAGTCGGTCCTAAATTACGTTCGACGTACAAAACGTTAGGAACTTGAAATAATAGTTAATGAGGCAGCAATCTAGTTGTGGGGTTCATACTTTAATGTCCGACATCGACTGACTCACACAACTCCACTCTGAGTTCTGCTGACTGCTACTACTACTACTTATTATATGTGGAAGAGTCTATTACAATAGAATAGGTAATATTTAGGGATAACAACATCACAAAACCTTTGTTCCTCTATTACAACTTATAGCGAATCGCTAATTTTCTCATATTTTGGGCCTCATAGACAGAGCACTTCACGAGGAGTTAGGCTCTCTCCGGATTGGTCCAAAGTACAGACTATTTTTCAAGAATCTTCAACGACGGATTGTATATACGAGATTCGTTTAAGTAATCCAGTCCTTTTCAATAGATAGATAGATAGATAGATAGATAGATAGATAGATAGATATGAACAAGTTGAGATAGATAGATAATGAATAGACTTAGATAGATAGATAGATAGATAGATAGATAATGAACAGGCTGCGATAGATAGATAGATAGATAGATAGATAGATAGATAGATAGATAGATAGATTACAGTGTGGCAAGAAACATAATTTATTACAAAATGAAAGAATTAAAAACAAAATCGCATCCTTACAAATCACTGGTAATTGTTGCACTGGCGGCCTTGCTGTCAAAATAAAAAAATAAATAAAATACTTTAAAAAAACAATAAATTCACACAAAAACGCATTGCTTCTGTAAATGATTTAACAAAACAATTTTAATTTTAGAGAAGGGGAGAATCATATAATTGACACGTTTCTTACCAGGTTTGGGAAACATGGCCGAAAATTAATTTGTACAACACAAATTGGTGTAAATAAACGCGAGAATAATGCATTTCCCAAAACTTCATGTTTGCCTCGAAAATCAGTATTTAACATTTTGGCTTTCATCTTCTTTTGAACGATATAAGCCGATTAATATGCCATACCCAATAAAACAGGCCCATTATTATTGGATGACACCAAAAGTTCATTCGGCTTACCAAGTAAAGCCATATTTTTACTTTTAAAATTTTGACAAAATAATCATTCTCTGTTGTTTTATGGACTCGTTCAGAAATATCTAAACAGCCAATTGTATCTGACTATATTTCTGAGATGAGGTATTATGTACACTATTTACATTATTCGGACTATTGTACTCATCTTTGTCGCCATATTTATTACAAAGTTTCGGCCTTTCAGTATCTGTCTATATTTTTGAGATGAGGTATTATGTACACTATTTACATTATTCGAACTATTGTCCTCACCTTTGTCGCCATATTTATTACACCGTTTCAGGTGGCTGAAATGTCGAACTGAACCCTTTATTTCGCTCACTGGGGTAGACCCTTCTAGTTCCATGTGCCATGTTTAATGGATGTCAGTTATTATCAGTTATCTCCTGTTAATTTTCCTCTGAAATTTCTCCACTGCTTGAGGACATATACATATGAATTTCTGGGTATTATAATAACACAAAAATTGCAATATGAGCTCTGGTAAAAACATGTAATGATAACAGCAAAAAATGCAATATGAGCACTGGTAAAAAAAAAAAAGGTTACTGAAGACATTAGGTTTATAATACCCAGAAATTTATGCACAGATGTCCTCAAGGACACAAAGTACGGATGTGTTCGAATGGGGTCGTGGGAAGGTCTGGTTGTTAGCTATACTATCTTTAGTTTAACTAAATCCAGTCATTGATCCTCCTGGGTATGACGATAAACTACATCCAGCAGCAAGGCCTCTGATCAGGAGGTTTTGAGGAGCATGGAACCACCTCTTAATTGCTGATGTTCCCATGCTCAACCTAACCTGGGGTGGTAGCACCTGTTAGGGTCCCAAACTAAGGTCAAAACACTATGAAACTGTAAAAATACCAGCAATACATTTTTGAAAAAGAAAAAATATCACCAGCATTACATTTTCGAAAAAAAATTATTACCAGCAATACATTTTGGAAAGAAATGTATTACCATCATTATATTTTTAAAAAAATATTACCAGCAATACATTTGTGAAAAGATAAGAATATTGCCAGCAATAAAAATCTTGTCGTCATAAAATAATTCATTGATATACCGTAAAATAAATCAAAAGAAACGAAACTCAGTCACTGACTGAATCGTTCACTAATACCCTTTTCACCAAAATAGTATATTATTACTTACCATTCTTACATATGCTTAACTTTTATAGAAGTTCGCATCTATCGAGGAAAGTTGAAATTAATATTAGCTCAAGCCCAGGTGGTGCTGGTCACCACCTCAGGCAGTACCTCTCCTTCGGGAGAGGCCTGAGGCGTCACCAAAAAGAAAAGTGCTTATGCATTTTTTCCGCCGTATTGCCAGTAAACCCACATTAAGCCCCGACCTTGTATCACATTCGATTGCAACTTGGGTACACTGAAAAATATTTGCCTATCATTCTTCTTCTTCTTCTTCTTCTTCTTCTTCTTCTTCTTCTTCTTCTTCTTCTATGTACCGTGTCCCTTCAGGACGTAAGCGATTATAACTTTCCACAACTTTCTATCCTTAGTAGCTATTAATAAAATTGTCTTTCTTTTATTTCTCTTAAACCTTGTTCCATCATCCACTTACTCAAGCTCCCTATGTTAGGTGTTGTTTTCCTTTATCGCCCTTACCTTCAACCTGTCCAGTGAATATCAGATTTTCCAAGCCCTCTTTCCTCATTATGTGCCCTAGAAATCTCAGCTGTCTCTTCTTGATGTGAAATATGTGTCCTTTATGTTAAATTATAGAGAGTATAGTAAGAACCGTTGCAGAGAAAGAGCAATAAGTACAGCCTTACTTATTACAGTCACCGTGATACCACAGTGTCTCTATGACGCACTAATTGGTTTCCACATGTAAAATTGCCTGTAGAGTGGGGAATGAAAATAACAATTTTTAAAATTCTAACTCTCAATGTTTATTTACAATGAATTTTCAGCAATTTAAAAACAATTTAAAATAAAAACAGTGTTCGTAATAAAAGCTCTCAGCAGTCCTAACTTGCTGCAGAAATGTCACATAACCAGACGAAACTAATGCTTTATAAAGATCAAACATTCACTTTATCAAACATTCAGCTAAACACGCATTCACATACGTAAAATACACTCGACAGTGCCGCAAAATGAACTTAAAAGTACAAATTAGGATGAAGAACAAAATGCCATAAAATAAAAGAAAAAAATTGAATGTTTGATAATTTGTTAAAATGAATTGAGATGGGAACACTATAGTCAGGAGATAATATTTAATACCTGATTTTTCTGAAATAACCAAAGCAAACAAAAATAATTAAATTGTATTTGATTGGCCATTTTCTTTTAGAATCTTATTAAAATAAAAATAATTTTTCCAATACTTACGAAAAGGATGAGAATGAAATATATCCCTTTTGGTTATAAATGAACACATGTCAGTCCTTTTATCATATTTAATCTTTAAACATGTTTTCAGGGCAGCACATTGTTTTTCACATTCTTCGGGACCATTTATACCTGTAACAGTCAAAAATTTATAAATTTATCTATCTATCTATCTTATATATATAGATACAGAATAGTATATATGTACTTACAGACATAATAGTATATATATGTACATAGACAAAATAGTATACATATACATAATAGTATATATAAATTATAGTATATATATATATATATGTATATATATGACGTCACACATTATGAAACGAACAAAGACGGACAATTATTTTAAGACATTTTTATGTTTATATGACGGTTCCGTATAGGATACAGGCTCGATTCCTGTTGAAGGACGCATATTTTCTATAAAAAATTCTCGAACGTTCAGGCCAGTAAATGTCGTTAATACTAATTATTATAAACAGAGCATTTACTTAAATACTTGTATCTATAAAAAAGAATGTATAAACATAAAAATGTCTTAATATATATATATATATATATATATATATATATATATATATATATATATATATATATATATGATATTATAAAAAATATATGTAATAGCATATAAATATATATATATAGTCTCTTCCGCAAGAATGCGATATATAACGGTATAATGAAATATATATATATATATATATATATATATATATATATATATATAATAATAAATCCTTCTATTTTAAAAAAAAATATATGAGATTTATATTTATATTACAATATATATATACAATATATATATATATATGCATGTGTGTGTGTTGGTTCCATGGAACTAAGGTGCTTGACCTCATACGTTCTAAAAGGGTCCCCGGCGCAGGTTAACAGCCCGCGTCGATCAACGACGAGGGAGTCCACGATATATATATATATATATATATATATATATATGAACGAGTAAACGCAATGTATGGACTGCGCCAGCATTATTTTTTTAATTTTATTTTATTAAAATTGAAATTATGTAATGGCCAATCTGAACTTAGTAACTAAATATTACGCCGTGGATGAAACTCAGAGTCGTGCTACTTGTGAGGAATTATATTATATTAATATATACTTAATAGTTCTGTTATATTACATCGAGCACTATTTTATTAAAACCGGCACTCAATGTGCGATATTGGTTGAAGACACCGTTTAAGGGGAGGTAACTAGGTATGCTGTAGAAAAGAGCCGGGCTTGAGTAGTTGCTAGATAAAGGAAAAACTATTAATGACAAGTGCAAACATTTAAAGATTATCTATTGTACACATTTTAAAATGTTTGTGGAGTATTCGTAATTAATTTTATTGAGGTTTGATTTCAATTTTTTGATATAAATAGCTTCAAGAATTTTTAGTATGGAGGTATTTTCGATGAGGATTTTTCTGAATTGCGAGTGTGGACAGGTATGTTGTAAATGTTTAGAAATATTGGACGTGTTATTCAGGTGAAGACTTAGCCTACGTGAAAGCGTTGTTGTCGTGTGTCCTACATAAATATTATTTCATCGTTGGAGACGCAGTCTCCCAGAGGAGATTTAAATTTAGAAACGATGTTGGTTTTCTGCAACACCCAAGTAGCTGGAGAAGAGTCATTATGAATGGTTTTATTAGATATAGTGGATTTAGTGTAGTATATAATAAGTTTTATTTTTTTACTAGGCTTTGTGGTGGATGTATTTGTTTTGATTATTTTTTTAGGATATTTTCGTCTTGTTTATAATTAGTATGCATCTGGTTACGATATACAAAAGGTGGATATGTTTGGGGTTAGTTGGAGGGGTATTACGTTTTATACGTTTTGTTTAAAGGTCTCTGATGGAAAATCATTTTTTACCAGTGCTCATATTGCAATTTTTTGCTGTTATCATTGCCGCGCACTTAAGGTAAGGCTTCAAGAACACCAGAAAGCTGTAACTCGAGGGGAAGTGAAAAAATCAGACGTGGCTGACCACATATGGAGAGAAAAGGGATCAGGTTGAGATCATAGACAAAGAACACCATTGGAAAATTCGTAAACTTAAGGAATCGGCACATATGCTAGGCCAGAAAAACCTCCTGGGCCAACCAAGCATAGAAATGAATACAATATGGGAACCGGTAATAAGGAGTGCCAGAGAAAAGCGATAATAACAACAAAATTTGCAATTGAGCTCTGCTAAAAACATGGATGATAACAGCAAAAAAAAAAAAAAATGCAATATGAGCACTGGTAAAAAATGGATGCTGAAGACATTAGGTCTATAATACCCAGAAATTCATCTTCAAGGGCACATGGATAAAGTTAGATCAAGTGACAGGTCCCAAAGAGTGTGAGTTCAATACCCGGTTAAGGCAGTGGAGAACATGGAGAGGGGAATTAACAGGAGATAACTGACAACTAACATCCATTAGACAAGGCACGTGGAACTAGAACAGTCGACCCCAGCAAGCAAAATAAAGGGTTCAGTTCGACATTCCAACCACCTGAAGAAGGCCTGAGTGTACAACGGCTGAAACGTTGTAATAAATATGGCGTCAAAGATGAGGACAATAGTTCGAATAAAGTAAATAGTATATATATATATATGCTTTTTATTGGGTGTATGGGTTGTGTGTATGATTCTAGAGTTATAGGGATGTTTTATGTTCCGAACACGGTTAGCACATTGTGGCCGTTTTTGTAGTTAATATTATTGAGAGTTGGCTTTTTCTTTTTTATTATCAAGGCTTCCATTATTTTATCGAATTAAAAAGCAAAAATAAAATCATCCTTGATAATGGCTAAATGTACAGCCGAAATCGCTCGGAATAACAGAACATTTGGACAATTTCTACTCACACTGTGTCCAGAAAAGAAAACACTTGTTCGAACACAAGAAAAATTAAATAAAAAGCTTAATCGCAGTATATTCTCTATCGTCTTTAATGAAACATGTATAAATGAAGGATTGCTGCCTAGATACACTATATATATATATATATATATATATATAGCTGGCCACTCGTATTCGAGAATACCCGTCTTCTAGGGCGGCTCACCAATCCCTGCTGCAGACTCTCGCTCAGGCACATATGTGTTTGTTCAACACCCACAGAGCCTGTGGTTTCTACTGCAACTATGCCGAGCACACCTTAGTGTTATCTAACGTGAACAACAATCTGAACAACTCCAGCACACTCAAACCCTCGGTCACGAAGACTTGTGACTTCCAAGCGTCCGTCTACCCAATTTCACTCACAAGGTTTGGGTATGGTTTTCAGGCACTTTCCAAAGGTGAGACGATTCGAACCCGGGTCTCACACACACATATATATATATATATATATATATATATATATATATATATATATATAAAAAGTGAACATTGAAGTCAACACTCAGAGGTGACAGGAAGACGATTGCGTCTAGCATGAAACAGCTTGTCGCCTCTGAGTGTTGACTTCAATGTTCACTTTCATATTTATATTTACATACGCTCTATCTCTGATATTGAGCACTTTATCTCATAAATATAGCATACCTTAAAACTGTATATCTTTATAAATCTAATATATCCAATTTAAGTATTCGCAATGATTTTTCCCCCCCTACCTGTTAGCGATTTGCAAAAAAAAAACAACATAGTTTACAAATTCAAGTGCCATTTGGGAGATTGTATTTTCAATAGATTAAATAATATTTATGTTGGTCACACCACAAACTCGCTTTCACGACGCTTGACTCTACATTTGAATGATAACTCTAACATTTTTAGGCATTTAACACAACATGCCTGGCCGCGTACACAATTCCGGAAAATCCTTGTTGAAAACACAACTATACTTAAACATGAAAACAATAAACAAAAACTAAAAAAAAAAAAAAAAATTCTTGAAGCTTTATACATAAAAAAGTTGAAACCTAACGTGAACAAAATAAATTATGAAATCTCCACAAATATTCTTAAATACCTATAATTGATAACAGAAGCCATTTGTTTATACCAATGGCTTCACATACTTAATACTTCTTGTTTTCACTCTCGCGTGGTTATGTGTGACGTCATGAGCTACGACGCGATTTTCGCCTCCGCGCCTCGTATACACTGATTTGTCGTTGCTTTGAAATTTTTCACGCAGCAAGGGGGAACTATCATTGTTGTTTCGTCCGTGTATTGTTTGATATATTGAAATTGTCATCTTTGTTAATGGCTTATGTAAGCCAAAGGCTTAGGTTGGTTTTAAACATTTATCAATATGGTGTTTTCCTTTCGTCTTTCAACGATAATGGGATTAAGGTTACAGACAATATGAAAGGAACTTAAAAAATAAATAGACAAAAGTTGTCTATATTATTTAATGAAACATGCATTAATGAAAATTGCTCCCTAAATATACACAATTCTATATATATATATATATATATATATATATATATATATATATATATTGTGTGTGTGTATATATATATATATATATCCTGTACATTTCTATGCACAAAGTCACGGCAAGTTCGTTTTTTAGTACTACTTTTTTTTTTTTATTTTATTGTTAGTTTAGTTTTCGAATGAGGCAAATACGCAGAGAAAATTGTTTATGTTTCGAATATAAAACATATTCCCTTTGTTTAGAAATCAACAACTGCCAATCCTTTTCATCATATTTAATCTTGAAACAGGTGTTCCTCGCCGGTTGTTATTACCTGTGACAGTCAAACTTACATTTTCACTAAGAATTACGATCTCCCCTTAAAAGGCCGTTTCAAAACAACAGCTGTTAATTTACGGAATTGTTTCGTCATTTCTTTCTGCTTCTAAATAGATTCAAACTTAATATGATTCCAATTTCTCGGAAGAAGCCTCATCATTGATTATTACCGTATTTTCCGGCTTACAAACCCACATTTTTCATAAAAAATACACCTGAAAATACGTGTACGTCTTCCAAGACGAATGTAAGGCAACGCCCAGGCTCAAGTAAGTTTGGACAGTCACCTAATTGGCTTAACTGATAGGAACATTGATTTATATGTTGAGTCATTACACTATAATGTTGCAATCTATCTAATTCAGTCTTTTATATGATGTATCCTCAGTACTTAGCTGTTACAATAAATTCAAGACCTTCCTGGAGCCGAGCCACAAGCTTAAACATGCTGTGTTTTCTGCTCTTGATGTCATTGCCATACAAACAAAATCGGACGAGTGATAAATGTAAACAATACGTGGCGCCAGTATGTGAGTGACGCATGGTGAATGTGTTGTATGAGAATGACATTTTTTTTTCTTAGGAAATTCTTTTCAATATTAGGGTGCGTCTTCCAAGCCGCAGCGTCTTGAAAGCCGGAAAATACGGTAGTTTTTGACTCGTGTTTTTTTTTCTTTTAGATGGTTGCATTGTATATACAAATATGGCAAGCCAGTCAATATAATAGGATCACAAAGTAATTATCTTAGAATCATTTGCTTTGGCATCTAGAAATAATAATTGACATGGACATTATTAAATTTTTAATAATCTTTTTATTCTATCATATTTCTCTGGTATTTCCACCAATTATCTACCAGGCAACCTCAAAAGGAGATACTTTCACACCACGGTAGATTCACTGCTTGGACATAGACTAAAATCTTTGAGTCTAAGCTTCATAGAACTTACACTCGGACGCTGTGATATATATTTATTATTTCTTCGTGAAAACATCCAACTAAATCACGGCTTTATGGATCCATCCCTGATATTTTTACAATCTGACCTGAACACAAGATGGGATTTGCAGAGCACTGGTGGCGAGCGAAACAAAAACTTGTGAATGATATGCTGTTCTGGACACCTAGCCATCGAGCAAGACGGGTTGGTTAACCAGCAATCACCTAAATTGACCAGCCATGTTATGACACAGAATGCGACCCTAAAAACCTTCCGAACATGATGTAGGATTGTGATTGTTGGCGTGATAGACTCTGGAATGTCCGAACTCTCTCTATCGGATAATAATAATAATAATAATAATAATAATAATATATAAATAGTAATAGTTGCTTGAATTTCTTAAATAAAACTTTAATATCATTCATTTTATTTGTATTTCTTTCATCTTATTTTCACCTTTTTTTATCACAACTTCTACTTTGCCATTCCACAATCGTTATAAGGTAGTTCGTATGCTGAATAAGGCATAAGGCTCCGGCGGGACTCAAACTCGCAACCCTTATCATTGAAAACATGTTTTTTTTTTTTTTAATGTCAGTTTGCATTTCGGATGAAGCCAGAATGGTCTAACGTTAGCAGTGATTTAAATTAAAGAAAGAATGGTTATGGATAGTTATTGATTGCTACCAGATGGTTTCCTTAGCCTAATCGGTAATGCAGCTCCTTCGGAAAGCGGGTTACTTGACTACCGTTTACCGGGCACACAATTTTGAAGGAAGACAACGTCTTGAATAAAAGAGTTGGCTAAACGAAAATGATAAACACACTTGCAGTGTTTTTATCAATTCCGTCACAGTGCTGATAATTACGGTGGCATGTCGTCTTCTTCATGTACCGTGTCCCGCCCCCCAGGACGTTGGCGATCATGGCTCTCCACAATTTCCTGTCCCTTGTATCTCTCAATAAATTGTTTTTTCTTTATTTATAAACCTTGTGCCGCCATCCATTTTCTCAAGCTCGTTAATTATGTTATCCGTTATTTTCCTCTGTCTCTCTTGCCTTCTATATATCCTGTGAGTATTAGATTTTCCAAGCCCTCCTTCCTCACTATCTCTCCCAGAAATTTCAAATGTCACTTTCTGATGTTAAGTATAATGTTCTTTTTGTTTCTATTTTCTCTAAAACCCCGCTGTTGCTCACATGTTTCGGTCCATGATATCCTCAGCATCCTTCTGTAGACCCACATAACAAATTTAAAGAAAACTTAAGGATATTAATTAATCACTTAAATAAGATAACCTTGCCTATTAACATCTTACATCCGTCTTCAGTCAGCTTTTATATTCAACGTAGAGATGATGGCAAATAAAAGTAGTCATTCAATTTTGCTTATCCGATTGTTCAACGAGGCTTGAGGAATATTTGTCAAAAAATTGTGACGAGATTGCATCACTGTTTAAGTCAATTAGGTTTATTCCATCCAGTCAACTGTTTTATTCAAGTGGTTATCTACATCCGGGACTGCGTGCCCGGTAAACGGTAGTCAAGTTAGAAAAATGACCGATGGTAAGTGATGCAACATCGAGTCGTATTAGACGCTTATTCGTAATTTTTGATTTTTGACGAGTTACACAGGATCGTAGAATGACGATCAGCATGTTGCGATAAAAAAACACAGAAATTAAGATGAAAGAAAGTACGAGTCAAAGACTCAAACTTTTATGGAATTTTGAAATTCTTAACCATTTTCTTAAATTCATGGGAAATATTAAAATTCAGGTTTCTGGAAGTTTCTGGAACAGACACACAAACAATACTTCGGGAAATTGCCATTTATAGAATAAATTAAAATCATAAACCATAATTTAGCAGAAACAGAAACAGTAAAAGAAGAAATCGTTTGAATTTCCTCGACTAAGCATTATCTATTAATAATTATTTAGGCTTGTCCCATTTTTCTTTCATCTTTCACTTTCCTTATATTGCAATACTCCAAAATGTCGTTCCAAAATATTTAGTATTCTCAGGATTCTAACTTCCGGGGAAGCTGCATTATCGATTGAGTTATTCAAATAAAGGAAATTAAGGTAGATGACAGTTGTTGAGTACCCTTCGTAGCCTAATAATTAACGCTCTGATTTACGCAAATTTTACCAGAAAAAATTTATCAGGTGAAATAGGTAATGAAGACAATGTTTCAACCGATGCTACAGGTGCAAGTCGTCCAATATGAATTGCAAGGTTGAAAATCTCAGTTGTAATCAGCCATTTGTTTAGATTCTCAGATGTTAAACACAACCATGGGATCTGATTATGCAATGGCACACGACTCTTCTGATTTAAAATGTCTTTTAAGAACAAAGCATTGTCAGAAACAGAAATAATAAGTAGGAATAAAAATGTTTTGCACAAATCTGGTTGGAGTAAAAGGATTATTTGTGTTTTTCTTTTAATTCGTTTTTTAAAGTTTACCAACCCAGAGGAAAAAAGAGGCTTAGATAATCATACACGCTTGGATGTAAATGAAAAATCAATTAATTCTGAATCGTAAACAATATATGAAAAGATAAGTATTGACTAAAAATAAAAGAAATGAAAATTCATTTATCAATATCTTTGATAAATAAATTGATTAATAGGGAAAATAATATTTTTAATCAGATCCTTCATGTCTCATTCGTGAATTTAGGAACACAAAAGCGTATAAATCGAACTGCCATTTTGAATTTTTTAACTAGTCTTTGATAAACTTATGAGAAATATTTTAAAAATTAAATTTGATGAAAGTTTCTGAGATTTTGAAGTTTCTGACACACAAATAGTTCTCCAGAAATTGCCATTTATAGAATAAACAGAACTGTAAGGAAAGGAATTGACACTTACTTTGACCGGTGGAGGAAAAAAATGCAGCCAAGATTAATAAAAGAAAGAATGTTTTGCTCATAATTCCTTGTTAATTCGGTTTAGGATTTTGAAAGTTTCATTTGAATCTGTGTGAAGAGAAATGGCAGTCGGCTGCTTTCAGTGAAAAAAAAGAAAAAGAGAGAGAAAATGATAAAGAGGATAAAAGAAAGAGCGACAGAAAATAGCTGGATGAAGGGGAGTAGAGATAAGAAAGAAGAGAGAAAGGAAGAGTTGAAAAGAAAGAGAGGGTTGAAAAGAAATAGAAAATAACAAAGAGAAGGCTGGAAGGAGGATGGGGAAGAAAAGAAAGAGGAGGAATAAAAAAATGTTGGAAGTAAGGTGGGGAGAAAAAGAGTGAGAAAATGAAAGAGAGGCAATCAAAAGGCCAGTCGGAAAAGAGAAGAGGAAGAAAGAGGGAAAAAAGAAAGAGTAGATAAAAAAAGAGAAGGTTGGAAAGGAAAGAAAGTAAAGAGGGTGAAGGCTGAAACTAACTCAATTACTCTTCTTTCGACTTATGTCATTTGTGAGGCGGAAGAATAAATTATCCGGCGGAAGAATACGTGGTGAAACGGCAATAGAAAGAGGAAGGCAACGTAGGCTGTGTGCCATAATGGATTGTTGCGCATTCGCTTTCTTTCGTTTGTCTTGTGTTTTTAGTAACTTATCTCCCTTCATTATGGCTCCCAAGCGTCGTGTAACCTTTTTTGATGGCGGTAATTTGAAGTTAGCATAGGTGAGTGACATAAGTGTTTATTCACGGAAAATCTCGGGCACGTTCCAACTTACACGGAAAATCGCGTTACAACGCATCATAGTAAGAAGAGTCAAAGCAACAAAAAATATGGTTCTACAGAAAGATGCTGAGAATGCCATGGACCGAACGTGCAAGCAACGACGATGTTCTAGAAGCAATCGTAACAAAAAGGAAACTTCTACTTAACATCAGGAGGAGACAGTTGAACTTCTTGTGGTACATAAATCGGAAAGGAGGCTTCGAAAATTTGATACTCACAACGTTTGATTGAACGTAAGAGTCGGAGGACAGCAACACATCCTCTATGTGGCAGCCTTGAGTGAATGAATGACAAAGCAGGGTTTGAAAGAAATGGGGAAAAAAAGACAAAAGAGAGCCACGATCGCCAACGCTCTGAAGAGACACGGCACGTAGAATAAGAATGTGGTAAGGAAGCAAAAAAACCGGGAGAGGGTTCCACAGGCGAGAAGTGTGAGAAAGAAAACATGCTGTTACATCTAGCTAATTCAACAATAAAACTGTGATAACTATTTGCCAATTTCGTAGTTCGTTTAAATTTATGCAGTCGAAACAACAAGATGGAAAGTCGATCAGAACAATTGCCATGAGAATATTTTATAGAAAAGGCAGAGTAGAAATCACGTCACGGCTGACTGAAGTCGAGATGCGAAGTCAGGATAGTTACATTATAGATTCTTCTTTGAATTTTATCAAGAATATCAAGATATATAGTTGGAGCACCAAACCAGATATGGCAGCAATATTCAATGCACGGATGAATAGTAGTTTTGGAGGGACATTACCATTATTATTGATTAATAAAATATAAAATAATAATAATAATAATAGTAATAAATATTATAAATAAAATAAATTAAATTAAAATAATAAAAAGTTCTCCCAGCATGCAACAGAAACTGTTCCTGTCGGAAAACAGAGATCCCGCCAAAAGATGTTGAATTCAATCTCTTCGCTACGAACATTTGAACAGTCCACACGTCCAGCTTTTCTCTCTCTCTCTTTCTCTGTGACGTTGTGTGTAATAAAACGGAGTGACTTCTCCCTTTTATCACATGCAACCATAAAACACTTGTAACCAAAAATACACATACCATTATACGCAATATAAATAAGTTATGTGATATTAATGTAAAATTTAATATTTATTTACTGTTATCTCTGTGCATGTTTTTATTCCTGTGAAGTATGTTTTTGTTTCGCGTGAACACGTGGCTATTTCTGCTGCTATGATGTGAGCGACCCCACAGATTTATAAATGCGCAAGCTGGATTCTGAGGAGAAAAATTGTCTATCCCGACATAGTAAACCAACTTTCCTAGCAGCAGAACTAGCAATTGATTCAATATAAACACTCCACTTCATGTCAGTGGAAAACGGGAGTCGAAGAAGACGCAAAGAGTTGCTCTCTGGGGAAGGGGGTGCTCATCCTCTCCTCTTGGTATGTGCCTTAGTCGTCACAATGCATCGGACGATCACTTTCATTGGCTTGTATAGATAGGTGAGATTGAAATAAATGCATCACTCGTTAAAAATGGTTTGTCGAATACGGAGAAGACACCTGAAGAACCATTTTGTTAATCAATTCACCCCAAACAAGGCGATAATGCCACTAAGACGCAAGCGGCTACTGAGAGTGAAAGCGAATGGGAAAACTTAAGGAGTTTTTCTCCGAATCATGGGCTGATCAACTGATGTTACCATTGTCATGTACTTCTTGTGTGAGGCTAACCTTCTGCATCCACTCATCTCTGTCAATTCAGGCACGATTATTTAATAATGTATTACCACAATTAGCTATAATTCTAGCTGAAATATATACAGGTGCTTATTAGATAACATTTGGGATACTCACGTATACTACAAACTATAGTTTAGCTTAGTAAACTCCAGTTACAAGTAGGACACTATAAGCCGACACTGAAGCCCATGCTGAGTCTCACAGCAGTGATGTCATCAGTGTGCCCTGATTGTGTTTGAACCTCACTCTTATTCACATAATGTCATAGACCTTGACCGCATCACCTCAATACATGATCACAGATGTTGCCCAGCAATATCTGTGAGAATTTCGTAAGACAGCTACAAAAGTACTGATTTTTAAATCATGCAATGTCCGCCATCTTGAAAACTGGTAACCATTTTCGAATATTTGTGCAAAAATATATTTCTCCAGTCAAAAATACAGTCTGTTTAACATTTGGATCAATAGCATGTTCCTATTTACAGACATTTAGTACTGAAAACCCTTTTGCCTGTTTTTATATAGAGTTGAAGTGGATTGCATTAAGTTAAAAATTAAACAAATTCTAATTTTCTTATTTACATTGATCGGATTGTTGTCCTCATCTTTGTTGTCATATTCACGACGTTTCGTCCGTTATACTCTCTGGCCTTCTTCAGGTGATTAAAATTTCGAAACGAACCTTTTATTTCGTTCGCCGGAGTAGATTGTTCTAGTTCCACGTGTCATGCTTCTTCCAGATAGCTCAGTTTCAGTTTAGTAACTCAATTCTGCTGTGGCCAGGTATTGAACTCACATCACTTTGGGTTAAATCACTGGATTACTTTAACCAACACTTTTATCCACTGGGCCATGTGTCTGATCTTCTTGTAGTAACCCGAGCCATATTATTCAGTTCGGCACTGATGACGGAATATTTCCAAGAGGCAGCAGATCCCACTGCATACAAGTCTGATCTTCAACCTAAAAAAAAAAAAACCCATAAATCTATGGCTACAGGAAATAACTTCCAACATCCTAACTCGCTGGACCATGGCGTATACACGCCTAGGTTTGAAGAGAGGATTCAGTAATTAACTAGCTACTCTCTACCTCTCTAGACCTGGTTACAATGGCCGAGTGGTTAGAACGTTCGCTTTCTGATCAAGAAACCCGGGTTCGAATGGTCGATTTATCAGAAAAGAGACTGATGTTATCGGTCTGGGAGAGGGGAACGATACCAGCGTGCGGCACCTTTGGGCACGTGTTGAACCTAGTGAATGAAATTGGTCGATAGCTGTGCTAGCATGAAGTCATAAGTCAACATGACCGAGGGTTTGACTGTGCTAGATTGTTGATTCAGATTGTTAGATACTGTAATTTGTTGCGTTATAAATTGTTACTATGCTCAGAATAGTTTCTGTATAAATCACAGGTTGACTCTGTGGGTGTTGAACAAACACAAATGTACCTGAGCGATAGTCTGCAATTAGCCGCCCTAGTAGACGGGTATCATCGAATATGAATAGCCAGCTATTATATATATATATACACATATATTATTAAATATAACAGACAATGAATTATGCCTGTTCATGAGCCGTTCGAATGTTTGCTTTAATTTCTGATGAAAGTAGACATAAATTGTCCAACATTTGGATATTTTTTATTGTTGGTCTTAAGTTTAAGTGTTTCAGGCCACAAGGTTGCGTTTAAAAATGAAACAGACTGTCGCAAATTGGTATTAAATTCAGTGTCTACATATATATATATATATATATATATTCTGTTTATACATTATTTTAATAGATACAAGTTAATTAAAGTAAATGGTTTGTTTTTTAATTAATCAGTATTAATTACATTTACCGGCCTGAATTCGATTCCTGTTGGAGAACGCATATTTTTTACGAACTTTCTTGAACATTCAATCCGATAAATACTGTTTAGTTAAAAAACACCATTTACATAAATTGTATCTACTAAAATAATGTATAAACAGAAAATATATTAAATAATTGTCGGATTTAATCCATTTCATATATATATATATATATATATATATATATATATATATATATATATATATATATACCCAAGTATAGGATTGGTGTATACGGAATAAATTCCAATAACTAACAAATACTATTCTTAAAAGAGTGCTCAATACAGAGTAAAGCAAATATAATTCAACACCATCACTTGATAAGACACCAGAAGTGTTGAAACAAAATGTCTATTTTCGTAGTGATTTTATAACATACTTATGTTATAATTTTCGAATAAATAATTATATATATATATATATATATATATATAGCATAATGAGAAGTTTTTATTTATATTTGAATCTATCCGTAAATATTGGTCATTGATACTTGAGTCTGTTAGTCAATATTATATTGGTTATTTGGAATCTAAAAGCATTTTCTTGTTTCGTGTAAGATATAGATCCTTGATATTTGAGTACGAAAGCAACTACTTGATTAACCGGGTAGACTAGGCTCTCTTGCCTTGAGTGGCAAGCAATCTAAGAGTAGGAAACTCTACATTTTAAATCATAGAGAAACAACTCCAATATCTTTCTATTGAATACATCGCAATGCATAGATAATAAAGAGAAGAAAGCTGTGAAGAGCCATGATCGCCTATGTCCCGGAGGAACGGACATGGTATTAAAAAATAAAAGTACATTTAAATGCAGTTACATCCTGGCGAAAAAAAGGAATGCATATCAGGGATATAAACAATGCAAGCATCAAAATTTGGATGAAACATTCACATAAATTTACATCTCGTCCTAATGATAGATGGAATCACTTCTAAAAATTGACACGAAACAAACATTTATGCAACTACATGTTCTTTATTTCTTCATTGTTTAATTAGCAAATGTTGGGTCCAGTTTTGAGCTAAGGATTTGGCATCACGTTTGAAAATGGTTTCCAGATTAATATCTTCACATTTTGACTGGTTAATATATCTTAGATAGATATTTTTATCCGCTTCTTTATAATCTGTGAAGATGGCTAAAAGAGGACGTCAATAAAACAGGAAAGACATCTGAGAATGAATGAAATATCAAAATCCAGATTTGGAAATAAAAGTGGAAACCATTTCTAAAGATTGTCATCAGGTCTGCCGGGCACCAACACTGAAAAAAAAAAGAACGATATATATATATATTTGAAATAAAATCGTTGCCACCTACCCAAAAACCGTCTGGATAATACAATAGACCTACTACCCATAATGTATCACTGAGCAGCATATATACACAGTCGAACCACAACACAACACGCATAGTTTGAAGATTGTGTTCAGGTATGAAACAGACTGTCGCCTGATGTTGACCTCAGTGACCTCTTTCATATTATATATATATATATATATATTGCATGATAACTGTCAGTTTTACACCTTAAGCGAAACGGCTAAGGCATGAAACAAACAATCAATATTCATTTTTGATTCTTGTCAACAATGTTTATATTATACAAATATAGCAAATTTACACACACACGCACACACACACACACACATACATACACACACACACACACACACACACACATATATATATATATATATATATATATATATATATATATGATAAAATATAGTTATATGCTATAGTTTTAAACTATGCTATATTTATAGGTTAAAGTACTCAATGACAGGGACGAGCGAATGTCAATATAAACGTGTACATTGAAGCCTGACGATATATATATATATATATATATATATATATATATATATATATATATGTGTGTGTGTGTGTGTGTGTGTGTGTATGAATATACACTAAATAACGAGATTTTTTTAAAAAACAACTGTAATAAGCGATTCAATCGTCATATGTGCCTGACGAATTGGGAAACCATGAAACTTTAAACTGCACTATGAACGTAATATATATATATATATATATATATATATATATATATATGTGTGTGTGTGTGTGTGTGTGTGTGTGTGTGTGTGTGTGTGTGTAGTGAACGAGATAATCAAGTACTCCGGAAGGAAAATTCGGGCAGTTTTGGCTACGGCGTTCGTGAGTTATTTTCCTGACGCGTTACAAGTGATTTTCTTTCTTTGTGTTGTGAAAGCCACAAATTTGCTTTGAGAACGCTTACTCTTCAAGCTATTTCGGCGCTCGTTCGTTTATCCGTTCAGTTGAACGCGTTGCGTCAATGCCTCGTAGCCGGACTTTGTACTGATAAATCATGTTGACTGGCGCAGTTGAGGGCGATACATTATTGTCTCTCGGAATAACATTGTACCAATACACCGCCTCCATTATGGAACACTGCTTCCTAGCAGCGATTCTTTTGATGCTCCGATGACATCGCTCGATTATGCCATTCCCTGATGGGACATACGCGCAGCCACGAGAAGTCACGAAATCTTTGAATAGTCCACTGCGGAATGCAGTGTCGTTGTCAGTAAGGAGTTCCGTCGGAGGTCCACGTTCAAAGAACAATGACCCCAAGTGGTCAATGACGCTTGCGGAATCCTGTCGACGCAGACGCCACCAAATAGTGAACCGGGTTGGGCCACAATCAATCAGGGTTAAATAGTGATGTCCGTTATAATGGGTGATGTCCATTCCAACACGGTGCCACACCTTGCTTACACTCACTTGTCCTTTTTGCCATTGCACAGGTGCTGGGTCGATGGACTGACACTCCTTGCATCCTCTGACAACTGCCCTGACAGCAGCTTTGGATACGGAGGGATAAATCTGCCTCAAGAAATATAAGGTCCGTTTTACACCGGGATGTCCGCTTTGGCAATGCACAGATTTTAGTAAATCTGAGTTATGGTTGCTCGCTGATGTTACACAGACATGTTCTACCGGCTCTACCTCTTTTTTAATAGCGTCAAGCCATTTTTGGGGTACCCTTGTTAAAGTATCGGCCTTGTTCTGCTGTGATCTGACCAGCTGTATGTCTACGGATAAGTGGTATTCACTTACCAACTTTCCAAGTGTGTCTAATTCTGACAGGTTGATATGTTGCGTATCCTTCTCGGGACGCAACCAACACGCATCTTCCACGACAGTGTCACCTACTTCAAGAGACACTCCTGTTGCAAGGGAGCTCGCGTCGACCCAGACGTTAAATTCACATCCGTCAACGCACCATTTACCACGTACGGGGTCGTCTTGACGCACCCTAGTAATGACTTCCGCTATCATGTGTCTAAGGGGAGCATCATTTGTTGTGTCATCCCAGCCGGAAGTGACAGCAGTCAACCTACGTTTAATAAATGCAGTTGCAATGCGGATCCACCGCCCACGGGAAAATGTCCCACCAGCTTTCCAACTTAACGAAAACACGCTGCGTCGGGTCATGTGTTTGGGAATGTCCGGGTGCTCGCTTCCACGTTTCCAAACACATGACCAGACGCAGCGTGTTTTCAGATGTAGACCTAAAAGTTAATTTCCGAATAGTGTTAGCATTGTGGTCTTCTTCGAAGTTAATATTGTTAAGAATTGGCGTTTTCTTTTTTATTATTAAAGCTTCCATTATTTTAAATCTTTTTTTTACAAGTGGAAGAAACCGCATTCGGAAATTAAAAACATCTTTGCAACATACTAAAACATACACATAATGCACATATTCAATTAAGCTGAAAAAGTGAATCATCCTTGATAATGGCTAGAGGTATAGCCGAAAGCGCTCGGAAATATAAAACATTTGGACAGTTTTTACACACCCTTTGTCTAGAAAAGAAAGCTCTTGTTCGAACACAAGAAAAATTCAATAAAAAGCTTAACCGTAGTACCTTGTCTGTGGTTTTTAATGAAACATTCATAAACGAAGGATTGCTGCCTAAATACACACACACACACACACACACACACACACATATATATATATATATATATATATATATATATATATATATATATAAGAAGTGGAAAATCCTAGCAGATATCCCTTCGAGAAGCCAAGCCTTCATAATGAATTGCTCTATAGCAGCTCTCAATTTACTAAATTGTATTATCAGTAGATTTTGCCAAAGACGAAAATCAGTCGAAAGTTGTCAGTGTTTACATCTAACAGCCTCCGGGGTTGCACTCCGGGTTTTCTCTCTGGATTTACTTTCCATAGTTTTCCGCGTTCTGCATATGACCGCAAGGCAGCAGAGGTTTAAAAATCAAGGTGCTCCTTCCCCTCGATGGACTGCCTTTCTGGGCAGTCGAGCTCCATCTACCCGAATCAGCTGGTTATGAGGCGCCAGTTTTCCGCCTTCACCCATTATCCGGCTTGGAGCTGAACTTAGTTGTCATAGGCTATCTGACACGCATGTCAAAGAAACATTTTATAGATAGTAGGAGCTTGTCTCCAATATCACTCCTGGCTATGACAATATATATATATATATATATATATATATATATATATATATATATATATATAGATAGATAGATAGATAGATAGATAGATATAACGATATATAATTTTGTATCATTTTATATACCAACAATGTTACTTAGAAAAGTATAACAGCCTGGAAAAGTTTTTGTGACGTGTTTCATACGTGAGGATTTAATCGTAATTGGCTTTGTTGATATTGCCACATTTACGCATGCGCACGAAAATCCTGTAAAGTGCCTTGATCAGCCACGATAAATTTGTTCCAGTCTCTTACAATATATCACCATTCTTCGTAGATTTTATATTGTCACAGTGTGGGATAGTCAGGTACAAAGCTGATTGGGAGAAAAAGATTAAAAAAAAAATTCAAAAATATTCTTTCAACAAATTTTGAAAATACCTGCGTCTCTTGTTTCGTGCGCATGTAGACGTGGCAACGTCAACAAAGCCCAGTTCGATGAAATCCTAACGGATGAAACGTGTCACAAAACTTTTCCACTTTGTCATCTTTTTATATATATATATATATATATATATATATATATATATATATATATATATATATATATATATATATATAACGTTCTATACCATCTAGCTACAGAGGAAATGGTCCAGTTAGAAAGGTCGAATTACTGCTATAAAACTAAAAATTTCCCATGATTTCTCTCGAATGCTCATATCTGCCTGAAGTGTATCTTAACGTAAACAGGCTATATGACAATTCCATGTAGGGCACATATTTTCTATAAATTTCCTTTCAGGCCGATAAATGTAGTTAATACTGTTTATTATAAACAGAGCATTTATTTAAATATTTGTATCTATAAAAATAACGGGTAAACTATAAATATATGGAAATAATTTTCGGACTTAGTCTATTTCATAATATATGACGTCATTTGTTTGTGTTAAGATAAGCTTCGAGCAGATACGAGCGTTCGCGAGAAATCCTGGAAAATTTGTAGTTTAAAGGCAGTATTTGATCTTGCTAACCAGACGCATACTATATATATATATATATATATATATATATATATATATATATATATATATATATATATAGGATGCGTCTAGTTAGCAAATGGTTAGTATTAAGCTAGGACATAAATTTCTAGCTTTAATTGAAAAACACTTTCCTACAAATATCAGACTTAGTAAAATCTTTAATAAAAACACCCTAAAATTAAGTTACAGTTGCACTGAAAATCTAGAAAGTATAATAAAAAACACAATAATAAAATCCTGAATAAACCTCTATGCCAGAATAGTATTAATAAAAACCCTAAACTTAAATTAGACAAAAATAGTGAAAAATTATGTGATTGTAGAAACCCAGAAGACTGCCCATTGGAAAATATATGCCGCGTAAAATCTGTGGTATACCAATGTACTATCTCATCCATTGAGAGTCCTAATACTAATATGATATACATTGGGTCTACGAAGAATGAATTTAAGACCAGGTGGAGACAACATAAAAGCTCCTTCAACAATATTAATAAAAGACATCAGATATTTCTATTTAAATATGTTTGGCATTTGAAGGAAATGAATAAAACACCAAAAGTAAAATGGAAAATTATAAACAAAACTAGAACTTGTAAAATTTGGGATGACCCATGCCCTTTATGCCTACATGAAAAACTACACATTATCAAGTTTCTAAATAATGAAATTTTTTTAAACAATAGACATGAGTTAACGGTTTTCTGCCGACATCATCAAATTTTCGCATTGAACAATTAGCATAGAAAACAAACAAACAATTAAATAATAAATACAATTTTTAAACTCCATAGTCTAAATAAAAGGTTTAAAAGCCCCCCCCAAAAAAAAAACTTTATGAAGTCGTCAAAAAAAACAAATGTTAGCTAATTATGACAGTTTTTTTTATATACATAAAACCCTTTCAGGAAAGAAAATAAGAAAATTAAATAAAAAATAAATAAATCTCTATAGACACTAACCAGACTAGACGATGTCATCTTCTGCTTTAAATTTAGACACCCCAACCTTACCCTGACTTGACTTCTTTGAATGTAACTGAGATATTGATACAAATTATTAACCCTTACGCCCCCTTTTTTTAAAATAATTGCTCAAGCCGTTACCACAGTAATTTTAATTTTAATAATGAATATCCTTATAAAAACAGAATTAGTTATTCCAAAAAAATTTCGCTTGAAGATGGAACAGAGCTTGGTACTTTAATTCAATTTAATTCTAATAATATATTGAAGTTCTCGGCTCTTGTTTTGAAACATGAGAACTCTTATGTAGCGATGGAATCATATTTTTAAATAAGTAATTATTTATATATATATATATACGTTCCGATTGACATGGATTCATTCAGTTTATCTCTTTGGCAATTAGAATTTTACATAAAGTCAATGAGAAAGAATAATTGATGAGAACTTACAGTCGAGTCTCCAATCTGCCGTATCTTGATCTTCAAAGAATAGTCTACAGGTGTTAGTGTCGTCAGAAAACAAAAATGACAAGCAGAAATTGACCGTGTGGCATGCATTTTCACAATTGTCAATTGTCGAAACAGTCAGGGTGACAGCTGAAATAGAAAAGAATTTCGAAAATTAAAACAGTTCGCTTTTCATATCTTGAGCAAACAGAGGTCGTCATTATCTGAAGCAAAAATTAGACTAGGATAAAAATACAATTAAGCTGACTTCTGATCAAAACGTATTGGGTCTGGTACTATAATACGAAAACTATAACACATATCAATTCAGTATTTAATTTCCTTCGAATCACTCCCCTCCTAAATATAAATTAAAATTTATAATTAAATATAAATTTAAATTCATAGTTAAATATAAATTCAACTTTATAATTAAATATAAATTTTACTTTAAATTTAATCATAAATTTAAATTTATGTTTAATTATAAAGTTTAATTTATATTTAATTATAAATTTAACATTATAGTTAAAGAAAAATTTTAAATTATAATTAAGTATAAAATTAACATAATATTTAAAAAATAAATTTAAATTTATATTTAAATATATATTTAACTTTATAATTAAATGTAAATTTAACTTTGTAGTTAAATATAAATTTAACTTTATAATTAAATATAAAGTTAAATTCATAGTTAAATATAAATTTAACTTTTAAATTAAATATAAATTTAACTTAATATTAAATTATAAAGGTTAAATTTATATTTAATTATAAATTAAATTTATATTTAACTGTAAAGTGAAATTTACATTTAATTACAAAATTAATTTATGTTTAACTATAAATTTAAATTTATATTTAATATTTAAAATAAATTTAACTTTATATTTAAATATAAATTCAACTTTATAATTAAATATTAATTTAACTTTGTAGTTAAATAAAAATTTTAAATTATAATTAAATATGAATTTAACTTTATGTTTAAATATAAATTTAAATTCATAATTAAATATAAATTAAAATTTATAATTAAATATAAATTTAACTTTATAATTAAATGTAAATCTAACTTTAAATAGTTAAATACTGTGTTCTGAAAGTAATTACATTTTATCAGAAATTATATAAAAAAAAATGTAAGTTTAATTTATCTAAATATTTCGTTTATAAAAAATCAATTTGAAAACACGATAAAACGATTCTGTCGCCAGAATGAAAGGGGGACAACACATATCGAGTTATACTTATTATAAAACCCTGGTTGTTTGTGTGTGTGTGTGTGTGTGTGTGTGTGCGTGTGTGTGTGTTCGTTTATATATGGGATCGGATTTCCTACATTTTTCAACCGATTTCAACAAAACTTCACTTTTTTTTGGCAGGTAGTGTTTCTTATTGTCTTGCACACTTTTTTTTTTTTTTTTTACATTCAGAATGCTTTAAAAATTCCATTTACAAGACAATTGTTTATAATAAAATTCTATTCAATCGGTAGACTCATAACGATTGAAAACAATGTTTTTGTTTGAGTTTGGCTTTGATCAATTTGTAAAAAAAACAACAAAAAAAAAACAAAAAAAACTAATTAAGACATGCGTGTCCGTCAACCTTAAATAATAAACTTTTTCAATTTTATTTTTCAGTCTTTATGATGGTCGATACTTGATCTATCTCTTACTGTTACATCCCCGAGCAACGCCGGGCTCTACTGCTAGTATTCCATAAATAGAATAGAATAGTGATCAATTAGACGCCAGGCCAATTCCCATATATGCATTTCTTTTATGGTTACATGATCTTCTTAATTCAATAATGGGATCGCCTGTGTTTACTCTCTGGCGGTCTATGTTCAAACTACAGTGTCAGCAGCGACACTTTATTCCTATATAACACGTTAAGTATGAGGTAATTTTCCAAGCGTAGTTTACATGTGATACAAGGCCGAAAGTAGTGGGGGGGGCACTCAGTGAGGATCGAACTCACTACTCAGTCGTAATTGTTCTAGCGAGACAAGCTTGCAAACCATTACACCGCCTCTAATACTGCTAATTAAAATACTTGAAGTATTGCTTGTTACTATTTTTACTTGTACTTTTTCAGTGAAATGTCCGTTTGGACAAATGCCTTTCGGCCAAATGTCCAGCCACGGAAGAAAACACACTCGTTCACTCCGGCATCCAGAGTCTATTCCCCAATAAAATATAATAAAATAAAATATAATAAAATATAAGTAAAATGTAATAAAATAAAATAAAATATAATAAAATATAAGTAAAATATAATAAATATAAATAAAATATAATAAATGAGTGAATGACTAAAATGGTCATTCAGTTTGCACCACTTACTTTTTGTCATATTGAGGCCTTCAGAAATTTGCGAAAATCCGATCAAGAAACTGTCATTATTCGCCGGAGACGGCACTAAAAAAAAAAAATAAATAAATAAAAGGATTAAAGAGAAAATAATTGTTAAAAGTGAAAAACAAATTCCTTTAAAAAAAAGTTAATTTAGTCCGAATGATTATGTTATATATTGTGAATTCCAAAACGAGGCTCTCCTTTTTTTCTTTTCTTTTTTTTTCCCCCACTACGTGCTTTTGCTGGGGTCAAGCGTCAATGTGTGACTTTGTTAATCTGAATCCAGGACATGAAATCAAAAAAAAAAAAAAAAAAAAAAAACACGATAAAGAACACGACGGTTCAAACTTTTTGGGCCCTGACCACCGCTTTAAAACTTTTGGGAGAAAATGACCAAAAACCCAGTTTTGAAAAGTTTTAATATCTACTGTGAAACAAACATACCAATTATTTTACATACCATTTTGACTCAGGAGCTCAGGCAGAAGGATTAAAATTGTTCAGGAACGCAGGGCTGAAAGGGTTAAAACTAAACCCCAACGCTCATCACGCTTACTTGACTATTATAACTTGATATATATACCTTCTTGTAGAAATGTGGAATTCCTATATACGATCCATCGGTAAAGATGCAGATAAAGATCAGCTCTCTGTACCGCTTCAGTAAGTACCTGACTCCTCAGGCTATCCTCTACCCGTTATAAGAGCCAGATATGACCGAAAATGGAGTACTGTTGCCATATTTGGACAGAAGTTGCCCAAACCTCACTTTCCAGTCTTGATAGGTTTCGAAAGCGTCTCTGTGTCCCTTCAACCTCTCTCTTACGAGCAGGATGGGGCGAGTCTCTCACTGTTCTATCGCTACGACCATGGAAAGTGCTCGGACGAACTGGTACCACCAGGTCTTACCTTCACGCCTAGGAGCTGACATGACACTTACATAGTAACAAACTACCAATCATTCCCTTTGTATTCCCTCGCTGAGAAATAAGTTCCACTCAAACAGTTTCTTCCCTCAGAACCACTGCTTGTCTGGAAAAGACTCTCAAGAGGATGATTCCCCGATCGCTTTAATCTTAATCTGTTTAAGTCTGGACTCAACCGTTATCTCCCCCTCCTATCTATATAAAATACCTCTTAACGTAACCCTCTACATCGAGTGTACAGGGTGAACCTTATTCTAAAAAAGAAAAAAAAAGGTAGTCAAAGGAGCAACACTGAGGTTGTCTTTGTTCGTTCCCGGGAAGAATAACTATGAAGAAGGAAGAAGACCTGTTCTTTCTTTTTGTGTGCTCTAGGTTCTTAACATCGTATGAGAAATTATTTTCCATCCGCCATACATTTCGGCATTTTGACGACTTATGGACGGAAAGTTACAACTTGAATGTTGAGATAAGGAATCGTATTCCGTCGTTCGAACGGTCATTCTTTATGCATTCTATCGGGGAATGAAGCGAAAAGTCATTTTTCTGCAACCTGTCACGGAAAACTTTTATTTGTTTCATGTCGTAGATGATTAAAATCCTCTACAACTTCCTGCTTTGAGAAATTTTTATCCTTTTCCATCACAGTTTGTCCTTATTTGGCTATTCATTCACTTATACTCGTCAATTAGGCCACTGTTTTCTCTGTTCCTCTTGTTTTCAATATAACCTGAGAGTTTTAAATTTTCCATACCTTCTTTCCTCATCATATGTCCCAGAAGTCTCATTTTGATTCTTAGCAGAATTTTTTTTCTTTGGAGTTGCCAGTTTTCTGAAAACTCCCTCGCTAGTCTCATGTCCCGACCCCAAAGGTGTTCACCCTTTTCATCGGGAAATTTGCAGTTTAAGCCCCGCGCTGAGTTTCTAATAAAAGTTGCATTTAGGTGTAAATTTACATGCTTAATTCGAAAATAGCAAAGAAATTTTGATAAAATCAACCGTTTCGCTGTTATCAACAATGAAAGTTCTGATTCATTTGCATCGCGGCTACAGCACGGCAGCCATTACTGGCGTTGTTTACAAACATTTGCCTCGAAATAGTCATTTGCGGAAGCTTCACTTGTCTTGATTAATGCACACGCAATGCGCAAACTTGTAATTTTATAAAAGCGTGATTATTTACAAAATAAAAAATGCTGAGAAGGAAATAATAACAAGAAGAAATTAAAATGTTCAATTTTTTTTTTTTGTATTTTGGAGTTTTCAAAAACGTGATTATTTACAAAAAAAAAAAAAAAAAATAAATAAATAAGAATAATTATTTCCAAAATAAATTTTTGAATACAAAAAATAAAAATAAAAAAGAAAGGAAATATTAACAACAAATTTAAGGTTTAAAATTTTTCTATTAAATTTTTGAGTTTTAGAAAGCATGATTATTAAATACCTTAAAATAAGATTCCATTAGTATTACAATTTGTTTTATTTATTTGTTATTTGTTTTATTATTTAATTTGTTTTATTATAATAAAAAAATAACACTTGTCATTGCTTTTCTAAATAACTTTAAAAAAATTACTGAATAAAATAAGCCCTAGACCTTGTTTTATTATTTAAAAAAAAACAGCACTTATCTTTGCTTTTGTAAATAAACAAATCTACTAAAAGCCTTAACCCTACACCCAACCCTAACCCTAACACTTGCGCAGTAATTTAGATGAGTAAGATCAGTAAAAAGCCCATTAACTAAGTAAGCTTCCGCGCATGACTTCCCCGAGGCAAATGTATGTAAACAACGCTAGAAATGGCCAACGGACCCGACGCGAATGAATTCGAACTTTTATTGTTAATTTATCCAAAACGATAGATTTTATAAAAAATTCTTTGTTGTTTTCGAATTAAGCATGTACATTTACACCTAAATTGAACTATACGGGACATTTTTATTAGAAACTCAGCGTGGGGATTACACTGCAAATTCCCCCTTTCATCTATAAAAAAAACAGGTGTCTGTCATTTCAAATTTATTCTTCATTTGTGAGGAGGTCGACCAGCATTGATGACAGCATAGAAATTTGGATATTACATATCAGTTCAGTATCCTTTGCTTTGTTTCCAAGACCATTTTTTTTTTGATCTCATAATGCTTTGCTTGATTTCTGAAAGGCATTTTGCTATTTTCTTTTTGCGTCTTTGGATTTCCGTGTCTCATTTGCCGTTGTCTGTAACAACCCTACTGCATTGGAACTTATTTTATTAAAACTAGTTTGGCATTTGTCGATTCGATGACGGCGGATGATCAAATTTCGAATATAATATTTTTATGCATTTAAAATACTGCTTTTATTAGAAAATATATTCAGTTTTAATACAATACTAGTGTCCTCATCTTTATTGTCATGTTCACGACGTTTCGGCCGTTGTACATTCCGGCCTTCTTCAGGTGATTGGAATTTCGAACTGAACCCTTTATTTCCTCCACTGGGGTAGATTGTTCTAGTTCCACGCGCCATGCTTCTTCCAGAAGTCTCAGTTATCTTCCTTTAACTCAACCCTCCAAGATTTTGTTCACCACTGCTGTAGCCAGATATTGAAGAAACAACTATTTTGGGTGAAATCATTGGATCCAAACAACGCTTTTATCCACTGCTATACTATTGTCATTGTTTACGTTAAGATACGTTTTGTAAGCAGATATGATTGACCAAGAAAAATCGGCGAAAATTGTGAGTTTAAAAAAAGTAATTTGAATATTATTAACCGGACGCTTCTCTATGGCTAAATGGTATAGCACGTCAGATCAAATGACGGTTTTCGTATAGGAATACAAGTCCGATTCCTGTCGGAGAAGGCATATTTTCTACGAACTTTCTCGAACATTCAGGCCAGTAATTGTAATTAATACTGTTTAATTAAAAAGAGACCATTTACTTAAATAAATTGTATCTATTAAAATAACGTATAAACTGAATCTATCTATCTATCTATCTATCTATCTATCTATCTATCTATATATATATATATATATATATATATATATATATTATAAATTAATTGATTTAAAATATGTTTTTTTTCGCTACACATTTCTAACCATGTTTCAAAAATGGAAGCTAAAAGCCCCGAAATTAATTTTGTAATTAAATTGAAGACATTAGTTCCATTTAATCCTCAAGCGAATTTTGGAGTAACTTTTAAAATTACTGGGTTTTTAAATACACAGCTAAAACATAATTCATGTTTCCAAGGTTACAGATAAATCCATTTTACTAGACTAGCGGTGTCTGGGTGTTCAATATGTCTATATTTTAATGTATCAGTTACTGCTACGTTTTGGTAGTGGGTAGGGATGTATTTTTCAATGAAATCTAAAATCTGTTAAAAGCGTGTCGTCTGGATTTTTTAAAAATTTTATTGTTAACGGCAAAAATTCTTACGCATTTTTTTTTCCTTCGTATATTTAAAGATTTTTGGGGGGTGTTTAGGTTAGAATACTTTTTATTTAACTACGATTTGAAATATTTTTACTTTCAATTTTTAATATACTATATTTCTTTCAAGAATAATTAAATGTAATTAAAATGCCTTACAGTTTGTAGAAATATTATCACATCAAGTATATTACGATTTTTAATATTAATGCTGTGTAAATTCACATTGAACACTATTTTGTAAAAATAAAAATATCTATAAGAACACCGGATTATATATCTTACTGTTCTTTTCTTTATATATATATATATATATATATATATATATATATATATATATATATATATATATATATAATAATAATAGACTCTACGTCGGTTTCGACGTATGGGGATCTGACAGCTTAGTTGATTCAGTTATGAAATTTTCTGCGATAATCTTAAGAGGCACTTAAAAGCCGTTCGTGATTTACAAAGGAGGCCACATATGGAGCAAGAGTGACGATTGTGAGATGAGATCACTGTTAGATTGGCTGACCTTTTAGATGTTGCTCTCGCTTCTTGAAGATGATTCAGAAAAGCAAATTGAAAACTGTTGAGTCAACTAAAACACGTTGATCTCCATTCTACCCGCTCCAAGGCTAAGCGCTAAAGGATGTTATTATACATATATATATATATATATATATATATATATATTGCACGATAAAAAAATATTAAAAAATTAAAATCTTTAGACACACTGCGTTGAGGATTAATATTCTTTCGTTTTTTTTTTATTATTATTTCATTTAGATTCCTCGACTAGTTTCGACCAAATTGGCCATCATCGGGAGGAGAAATATTTCTGCTTGCTGGTAGCAGTAAACTACAGAAATGAATCTTTTGCCGGTGAAAATGAACTTTTGTCTGTAGTTTTCATTTGTTTTTTATTTTTTATCTTTTTAACATGAATCTTTTAACAATCCTTGTGTTGGTCAAACAGTCTCTTTTAAGTTGTTATTTGAGATAAGAGCTGGACAGATACATGCTGCTCTGAATTCCCTGGGCAGTTTGACAGTTTTATTGGACCTGGTGAGGGGATGTGTCTCTGTTTAATGTTTGTGTGTGTGTTATTTGGTTCTTAGGGAGTGAGTGAGTATGTGTAAACGTGTGTATTGATGTGTGTGTGTGTTATCATTTGGCTCATTAGGGAGTGAGTGAGTATGATGTGTGTAAGTGTGTATATTCGTGTGGGTGAGTGTATAAGTGTGAGGCCTCCACACCTCGGTAAGCATGTCTGTCTTGTGTGGGTGAGATGTGTGTGTGTGTGTGTGTGTGTGTGTGTGTGTGTGTGTGTGTGTGTGTGTGTGTTTTTGTTGAATAATATAGATATATTGTGTCTACTTATTTTTATGTTTATCCTTTCAAGTTGTTTAACTAGTTTTTTGATACTGAGGTGAAATCTATCAAGTAAGGAGCTGTAGTTTTTGTTTTTGTACCCAAGTACTTTCGACCTTTTCTAAGATCATCTTCAGGGGTAAATTACAAAGGCAAACATTCTGTTGTAACTGCGGTAAACTGAAAGACACAATAAAGCATGCACTTACGCAGTTATGCTATAATAAAAATTAATCTGCCTTCCGTTGTTATAGCAATTTACCCCTGAAGATGATCTTGGATGTAAAAAAATCTACGGCGCCTTCCTTGATGGATTTCATTACAACACGAAGAAGCTAATTAAACGATTTGAAAGGATATATATATATATATATATATATATATATATATATATATATATATATATAAGTCAATTGTTTGGAAACTTATAAAAACTACCTCGATTAGTTAATCACCCAAAAGATGCCAAGATATGGGAGGAAGGAATCATGAAGCTGCATCAAAGATGGTGAGAGATGATGGGCTGAATAAATCTATGTGCAAATATTGAATCATTGTATTTGAAATTCATTAAAAGTTTAAGAACTTTTGTTCTAACCCAATAAGGCGTGTATATATATATATATATATATATATATATATATATATATATATATATATATATATTTATTATTATTATTATTATTATTATTATTGCACACCAGGAGATAAAAAGATCTTTTTTAAAAAGGGATCATATTTTATTCTTAAAAAAGATATAAAGTATCACGACAATTAAGATTTTAGTTACTTTTCGGCCGACACAGCTTCAGAAAAAATATAGTCAGCAAATAAAACGTGGTTGAAAAGAAAAATTATTTTCAATACCTGGAGTTAAAATATACCAAGACTCGGGGAGGGAACAAAAAAAATATTTTCCTAGTTAGATATTCAATAATTTATCTTTTCTTTTTTTTTTTTTTTTTTTTTAATTTAGTTTTAGTAAGAACTGGCAGCCATAGCCAGTTGGTCGATCAGAAAAAGCGTTCAATTAGAATGGAGCAAAAACAGCATCATGTTTAGATGTTACAGTGTGTATCTTCTTCAATTACTTTAAAGTACTTTCATTAAAAAAACATTTTGAATTAATGCAGTTACAGATATAAGAGAGGTAGTCTGTATTTATTCAATCGAAGTTAGCCGAGGGCATAAAGGATTAAAACAGGCAACATGAAGACCCACTTCAGACTACAATTGAAATTCGATTTTTTAGCATACTATCAGGGATGTAAAAGAGGATATATCTATAAAGCTATTGATAAGTTTGATGAAAATTGGTTGAAAGATCAACGAAAAATAAGAAAGAAACCAGTAAAAATCGCCATTTTTCGTAATTTACGCGGTTTTCATTTTATGGGTGGACTCAATTATCAAGTGAAATGACTGTTAAACAATCAACTTATTGTTGGCTATAATTGAACGAAGTTTGTATTAGATTGCTTGGTAATTGATGGAGTTTTTAGTTTAAAATTTGTTTTGAAATCGATTTGTGTTGAAATCGATTTTTCGTTTTTCGAGATTTTTCGCTAAATGCTGTGGCGTAGAAATAATAAAAAAAATTAGACATCATTGAACTCGCCATAATGTAACCTAAATACCTAGTTTTAATGAAATCGGAGGAAAAAAATTTGAATTTTTCGATTTTTGACCGACTTTATCGATTATTGATTTTTTTTAAATTATCGATTTTTTTTACGCTAAGAACCTATCTCCTACATTGTGTCAAGCTTGGTTAAAATCGGTTGGATGGATCTTGAGTAAAAAGGTTTCACACAGAGACACACAGACATCCTCTGTTTTATATATATATAGAGAGAGAGATTATAGAGTAACTAATTAATCTTACTTATAAAACGCAGATTGTGTGTGTGTGTGTGTGTGTGTGTGTGTGTGTGTGTGTGTGTGTACGTTTATATATTGGATCGGATTTCCTACATTTTTCAACCGATTTCAACAAAACTTCACAGGACTGCGTAAAATTACCTTGCAGTGATTCTGACAGCACCAAAAATTGGAAAAACAATTGTTTTTGCACGAAATCAATTTTTTTGAGTTGGGGGTAGGTAGTGTTTCTTATTGTCTTGAACACTTTTTTCTTTATTTTTACATTCAGAATGCTTTAAAAATTCCATTTACAAGACAATTGTTTATAATAAAATTCTATTCAATCGGTAGACTCATAACGATTGAAAACAATGTTTTTGTTTGAGTTTGAGTTTGACCAATTCGTAAAAAAAAAACTAATTAAGACATGCGTGTCCGTCAACCTTAAACAATAATCTTTGTCAATTTTATTTTTCCGTCTTTATGATGGTCGATACTTGATCTATCTCTTACTGTTACATCCCTGGGCAACGCCGGGCTCTACTGCTAGTAGACAATAAAATTCAAAATCACCACATATGGGGAATAGCCTATTTTGGCAGATGAAGATATCTATCGTTGTCTGTCTCATCAATCCCGGCGTGGACTCTCTCTCTTTCTTTCTCTCTCTCTCTCTCTCTCTCTCTCTATATATATATATATATATATATATATATATATATATATATATATATATATATATAGACTAGGTGTATCAAAAATAGTTTTATAAATTTTGGTGGCGGGTTTATCATAATATAAATTAATAGTATATAAATGAGTTATACAAGTAGTCTAGTTACTTTGGTTAATATTGAAAATAAACTCACACCATGCTTGTTAGGTTTTTACAACTATATTTTATTGTTTTTTGTTAATTTAGTTTTAGTTAGAATGAGAAAATTTGAAATATTTATCTTCATACGATAAAAGATATTCCATTTGTTTAGAAATCAACAACTGTCAATCCTTACGTCATATTTAATCTTGAAACAGGTGTTCCTCGCCTGTTGTTATTACCTGTGACAGTCAAATTTATATTTTCACTAAGAATTATGATCTCCCCTTAAATGCTTTTCAAAACAACAGCTGTTAATCTACAAATTTGTTTAGTCATTTCTTTCTGCTTCTAAATAGATTCAAACTTAATATGATTCTAATTTGTAGGAGGGAACCTCATCAATGATTATTAGTTTTTTAACGCGTCTTTCTTTAAATCATTTGCTTCGACATCTTGTAGTAACAATCTCAAGTTTACATGGACATTATTCAGTTTTTAATTCTATCTTATTTCTCAGGCATTTACGCCAATTAGTTGCTTGAATTTCTTAAATCAAACATTATTATCATTCATTTTTTATTTGTATTTCTTTCTTCTTATTTTCACTTGTTTTTTATTCCAACTCCTATGGCCACCGATGCTACGGGTGCAAATCCTCCAATATGACTTACAAGGTTGAACATCTCAGTAGTAATCAACCATTTGCCTCAGATGCTAGAA
This sequence comes from Acanthosepion pharaonis, assembly GCA_903632075.3. Classification (NCBI taxonomy): domain Eukaryota; kingdom Metazoa; phylum Mollusca; class Cephalopoda; order Sepiida; family Sepiidae; genus Acanthosepion; species Acanthosepion pharaonis. Next base: position 129,603 of record CAHIKZ030004991.1, on the reverse strand, counting down.
TAAACAAAACCATAGGATCTGATTATGTAATGGCACACGTACAATGTCTTTTGTTCTATTTATAATGTCTTTTAAGAACAATGAATTGACAAAAACAGAAATATGAAATAAGAAAAAATAAGTATGTTCAATAATTCGCCAAACCTCCCCCCATAAAAAACACCATATCATGATGAAAAAAGACCCCAAGTTTAATAAAAACAAAGTTTTATCGTTAAAATGTTCATGTTATTAATAAGAGGAAAGACCAAAGTATTTTTTAATTATTAAAAAAAAATGAATTACTTTCTAGCACGTTTGAAATTTTGGTTGAAAATCTTGTTTTTTTTTTAGTATTAATTTTTTAGCGCTTCTTCAGTTGAAAATGCATTAATTTGGGAATTCTTGTAAAAATCAAATAACTAGGATTTTAATGAAACCTTCAGAACTTATTCAAAAATGAATTAAATTATTTTAGAAATGTTTGTTTTGTTTAGAAAGTCATGGTAAAAATATTTTTTTATATCTGTCACTCCCCACCCACCACTTACTCAATTTTATGAAAACTTGAAAACTCGAATATGTGTACTTTTGTAATTATTTAATTAAATTCAGAAGACTTTGAAGAAGATTTTTTTTAGTAAATCGAGGAGTGTTTCTGCCCAAACTTTAGCTCTGAATTGTAAAATACAAAACCCAATAAAACTAAGACATTATTTAATTAAAAAAAAAGCTCTTAATGGCTTTTATGAATAATATATATATTAAGGACATTATTGTCTGAAGCCAAAATATTTTTTCGATTAAAAATTAATTATTACAAGAAATGTTTTCTTTTTTTTTCAATTTTAAATACAAAATATGATAAAGTTGTTAAATATTTTAAAATTAAGTTTGAATATGTGTATCTCTAGCAATACTCTTATTAAAATATCTATTTTTACAGATCTTAAATTTGAAAACTTATTACAACCTACGATGTGTTTCTATTTTTTTACAATAATTTTTTAAGATGCCAAAAAATTGTATTAAAAACGTTTCCGGAAAAACTATGGAGGCACAATTCAGAAATAATATCGCATGTTTTAAGAGTTGTTTCTCCTGATAACGAGAATCCGGCCTCATAAATTGCGTTGATTTCGTCTCAAATTCTCTGACTGACCGATCATCATAGTCGCATTTTCAACATTTTTAATTTTCTTTTTTTTTTTTTATTTTATATATTTCACTAAAGATGTTCTTTTCATTTTTTTTAAATATAATCAATTTTTTTCTTTTACAGTGAGAGACATACTGCAATTATTATTTTTAGATACAATTTTAGGGAGACAGTGTAGGCTTTAGACATGTTTTCGTTAAAAAAAAGTACCTAAAAAATCAATAAAATAGACTTTTGAAAGTATTTAATTTCTAAGGATTACTTTATAGTCAAATAAGCTGATTCACTTAAAATTCGAAAATACTGTCACTTCTGTCCTTCCATTCAATACATTTCCCTGACGTTAGGTGACGATACATTGACGCAAATATCAGTTCACACATCCAAAACCAATCACCACGGTTAGACATGCTTCTCTTACTTCCAACTAAATATTTTTCTGCTAAAAAAAAAATTAAGTCTTATTTGTTTCAAATTACGTTAAGTATACTTTAAATTTCATAATTTGCCTAAAATAACTTTTGAAAAAATTATAATTGAATTTTACAAGATTTTTAAACGGAAAATTTCACTTTTGTTTACAAAGTTGTCGAAAATGGCTGACATGATCAATTTTATATAAATTTTGCTGACTCAAAAAAAAAAAAAAATAACTAAAATTTCGAACGTGCTAGAAAGGATTAAACATTTTTAAACATTTTTACTTAAGCCTTTCCTTTTAATAATAAGATAAACATTTAGACGATAAAATATTGTTTAATCGAATTTGCGGCCTGTTTTCATCGGGTTATGCTCTTTTTTAGCACATACATAAATAAAAATGTTTTGCACAAAATTTACTAAGAGCAAAAGGATTGTTTGTTTGATTCGTTTTTTTTTTTTTTTTTTTCGGCTGCGGTGGAGTAAAAGGATTCTAGACAATCGTACATGTATACATATAAATGAAAAATAAAATAAAATAAAAATTATAAAAATTAAAATAAATTAATTCTAAATCATAGAAAATATATGAAAAGGTAAGTATTGACTACAAATAAAAGAAATTAAAATTCATTTGTCAATCTATGATAAATAAATTGATTAATAGGGAAAATAATATTTTAATTAAGTCTTTCATGTCTCATTATTGTATTTAGAAACACACAGGCGTATAAATGTAACTGCCATATTGAACTTTTTAACCAGTCTATGATAAACTTATGAGAAATATCTTAAAGATTTGGTGAAATTTTCTGAGATTTTTAAAGTTACTGACACACAAACAGTTCCCCAGAAATTGCCATTTATAGAATAAACTGGACTGAAAGGAAAGTATTGGACACTTACTTTGACCGGAAGTGAAGATGAATGCGGCCCAAAGCAATAAAAGGAAGAAGTTGTTGTTCATAATTGGTTCTTGCTTCTTTTCTGGTTACAAACGTTTAAGTCTGTGTGAAAAGAAATGAAGTTGGCTTTGATTAATGAATCGAAAAGAAAGATAGATAGATAGATAGATAGATAGATAGATAGATAGATAGATAGATAGATAGATAGATAATGAACTGGCTGTGATAGATAGATAGATAGATAGATAGATAGATAGATAGATAGATAGATATTGTGGTAAAGTGGAGGAAACAGAGTGTATGTAGCAAAAGCCTGGAAAGAGAACAGGGAGTAAAGGGAGATTGACATTAAAAAGGCTGGGAGGGGGAGAAAGAGAGATTAGATATGTAGGAAGGAAGGAAGGAAGGAAGGAAGGAAGGAAGGAAGGAAGGAAGGAGGGAAGGAAGGAAGGAAAGGGAACAAAGAAAGTTTGGTAAATAAAGAGAAGGTTAGGAGGAGTGGCCATTAAAAACATTATAAGAAAAGAGTGACAAAGACGGAACCAGTTTTAGAAGAAGGAATGGTAAAAAAGTCAAGAATCAAGGTGAAGGTTGAGGAGAAAAAAACAGTAAAGAAGCTGGAAAGAGAACAAGAGTAGGGAAAAGAGGAATGGTAATAAAAATAAGGGAGTGGCAATATTTCCTTCTTCTCCTCCTTCCACTTTTATTATTCTTCTTTTCCGACCTTCTTTTTTTCTTACTGTTTTTTTCTTCCCATTTCTTTCCTCTCCCTACTACCTTCCATTAATTTTATTTTCACTCTTGCTACTCCCTCTTTCCTTACAATCATCTTTTCTTCTTCTTCTTCTTCTTCTTCTTCTTCTTCTTCTTCTTCTTCTTCTTCTTCTTCTTCACTGAAAGCAGCCGACTTCCATTTCTTTTCACACCGACTCAAACGAACGTTCAAAATCCTAAAACAAAAATCATGAGCACCAAATTCTTTCTTTTATTAATCTCGGCTGCATTTATTTTTTTCACCGGTCAAAGTAAGTGTCCATTTAAATACTTTCATTTTAAAATCTCAGAAATTATCACCAAATTTAATTTTTAAAATATTTCTCATAAGTTTATCGAATACTGGTTAAAAAATTCAAAATGACAGTTCGATTTATACGCCTTTGTGTTCCTAAATTCACGAATGAGACATGAAGGATCTGATTAAAAATATTATTTTCCCTATTAATTAATTTATTTATCAAATATATTGATAAATGAATTTTCATTTCTTTTATTTTTAGTCAATACTTATCTTTTCATATATTGTCTACGATTCAGAATTAATTGATTTTTCATTTACATGCAAGCGTGTATGATTATCTAAGCCTCTTTTTTCCTCTGGGTTGGTAAACTTTAAAAAACGAATTAAAAGAAAAACACAAATAATCCTTTTACTCCAACCAGATTTGTGCAAAACATTTTTATTCCTACTTATTATTTCTGTTTCTGACAATGCTTTGTTCTTAAAAGACATTTTAAATCAGAAGAGTCGTGTGCCATTGCATAATCAGATCCCATGGTTGTGTTTAACATCTGAGAATCTAAACAAATGGCTGATTACAACTGAGATTTTCAACCTTGCAATTCATATTGGACGACTTGCACCTGTAGCATCGGTTGAAACATTGTCTTCATTATCTTAATTTTAATCACAACTATTTCACCAGATAAATTCCTTCTGGTAAAATTTGCGTAAATCAGAGCGTTAATTATTAGGCTACGAAGGGTACTCAACAACTGTCATGTACCTTAATTCCTTATTTTCCTTTATTTGAATAACTCAATCGATAATGCAGCTTCCCCGGAAGGTAGAATCCGGAGAATACTAAATATTTTGGAACGACATTTTGGGGTGTTGCTATATAAGGAAAGTGAAAGATGAAAGAAAAATGGTACAAGCCTAAAATAATTATTAATAGATAATGCTTAATCGAGGAAATTCAAACGATTTCTTCTTTTACTGTTTCTGTTTCTCCTAAATTATGATTTCATTTTAATTTATTCTATAAATGGCAATTTCCCGAAGTATTGTTTGTGTGTCTGTTCCAGAAACTTCCAGAAACCTGAATTTTAATATTTCCCATGAATTTAAGAAAATGGTTAAGAATTTCAAAATTCCATAAAAGTTTGAGTCTTTGACTCGTACTTTCTTTCATCTTAATTTCTGATTTTTTATCGCAACATGCAGATCGTCATTCTACGATCCTGTGTAACTCGTCAAAAATCAAAAATTACGAATAAGCGTCTAATACGACTCGATGTTGCATCACTTACCATCGGTCATTTTTCTAACTTGACTACCGTTTACCGGGCACGCAGTCCCGGATGTAGATAACCACTTGAATAAAACAGTTGACTGGATGGAATAAACCTAATTGACTTAAACAGTGATGCAATCTCGTCACAATTTTTTGACAAATATTCCTCAAGCCTCGTTGAACAATCGGATAAGCAGAATTGAACGACTAGTTTTATTTGCCATCATCTCTACGTTGAATATAAAAGCTGACTGAAGACAGACGTAGGATGTTAATAGGCAAGGTTATCTTATTTAAGTGATTAATTAATATCCTTAAGTTTTCTTTAAATTTGTTATGTGGGTCTAAAGAAGGATGCTGAGGATATCATGGACCGAACATGTGAGCAACAGCGAGGTTTTAGAGAAAATAGAAACAAAAAGAACATTATACTTAACATCAGAAAGTGACATTTGAAATTTCTGGGACACAAAGTGAGGAAGGAGGGCTTGGAAAATCTAATACTCACAGGATATATAGAAGGCAAGAGAGACAGAGGAAAATAACGGATAACATAATTAACGAGCTTGAGAAAATGGATGGCGGCACAAGGTTTATAAATAAAGAAAGGATAATTTATTGAGAGATACAAGGGACAGGAAATTGTGGAGAGCCATGATCGCCAACGTCTTGGGGGGCGGGACACGGTACATGAAGAAGACGACATGCCACCGTAATTATCAGCACTGTGACGGAATTGATAAAAACACTGCAAGTGTGTTTATCATTTTCGTTTAGCCAACTCTTTTATTCAAGACGTTGTCTTCCTTCAAAATTGTGTGCCCGGTAAACGGTAGTCAAGTAACCCGCTTTCCGAAGGAGCTGCATTACCGATTAGGCTAAGGAAACCATCTGGTAGCAATCAATAACTATCCATAACCATTCTTTCTTTAATTTAAATCACTGCTAACGTTAGACTATTCTGGCTTCGTCCGAAATGCAGCTGACATGAAAAAAAACATGTTTTCAATGATAAGGTTTGCGAGTTTGAGTCCCGCCGGAGCCTTATGCCTTATTCAGCATACGAACTACCTTATAACGATTGTGAAATGGCAAAGTAGGAGTTGTGATAAAAAATGGTGAAAATAAGATGAAAGAAATACAAATATAATGAATGATATTAAAGTTTTATTTAAGAATAACTATTACTATTTATATATATATTTTTTTTATTCGATCGAGCGAGTTCAGACATTCCAGAATCTGTCACGCGAACCATCAAGGTCGGAAGGTCTTTTGGGTGACATCCTGTGTCATTACATAGTCAATTTTTTTTATGGTCGGTGTCTTCAGTCAAGATTATGTGCCCGGTAAACGATAGTCAAGTCACTTGCTTTCCGGAGGAGCTTCATTACCGATTAGGCTAAGGAAACTATTAAGTGTCCCTTCAGTGGTTAAAGTAATTTTTGATCCTCTACCATCCTCTTTGTTCGTGTTCTGTCCTTCACTCACACGAACTCGTAAAGTAGATTAACCCGTGTTTCCTCGTCGCTTCTCTTGCATCCAGTGTGACTTCCGAATATTAAATTCTCTATGCCCTCTTCTCTCATTATGTATTCCAGAAATTTCAGCAGTCTGTTTCTGTTTGTAAGCATAAGTGACCATTTTGTTTTCCTTAAAACTTTCTCGTTATCCACATGCTCTGTCTATAGTATCCTCAGTATCCTTCTGTAGACCCGAATCTCTTCTCGCTTCCTTTCACATATGAAGAGATTGCCCCCACATTCACTACTCTATATGAGATTATATATAGGATAGCAAGTTCGACAATCTTTACTTTACTTCTAACGAAAGTTTTCTATCTCTTAATACTTTGCTTAATTTCTAGAAAGCATTTTTCTCTACTTTTATCCTCCAACAGATTTTTCGTCACTTCGTACTACACCACCCAGATCTCAATTTTGGCAAATGTTTTAATTTAAAGTCTCCCAATATGCAACACACGCCTTAGGTTATTTCTTTTGCGACTAACCATACAGTCTGTCTTTTCTTCTCCTTTTCCTTGACTACCTTGTCTCCTGTCTCTTTTGGTTTTCTTTCTTTCTCTCCCATCAATACAATGTCATCTGCGTATCTTATGCCAAGGATATAGTCTACTAACAATCTGTTACGTTTTTGTCCTACTTGGATGACGGGAAGGTAACACCAGTCTCTCCTTACCTGGCCAGGAGTCAGTTTCAAAAGAGTTAAAACCTACTTCACGCTGTTTTCTGTTACTTTTGATTCATGTGAGGAGTGTCGGGGAGCATTTCTTCTGTTGCCTCCTTTATAGAGACTTTATCGAGACACACTTCTGGTTAACTGGCCCTTGACTCTTTTGAATTCATCCGTTCTTTGGTAGGTTTTATGTTTCTTCCTAAAGGGTTGCGACCTACCCTCATCTCCCTATTTGAACGGAAGCGGTAAAAACAGTTTAGTCATCGACAATCTGAAAAAATGTTTTTGAAAGATTTATAGGAAACAATTTCACATGGCGGTGTATAAATTGGCCTGTAGACAAGCCCAAGTGTCGGTCTGTGTTGGTGTCTGTAATGAGATCGGTACATAAGTGAGTGGACATTCTTAGTGTTTCGGAAGGAGTTATATAGGTTGTTATATTATTTACATTACTAATATTCCGACTATTGTTCTTATCTTTGTTATTATCACAATGTTTCGGTCAATCTGTCCCCCATCGATCTGGGTAACCTTCGAGCTGACCCATTTATTCAATCTACGGGGTGGTAATTTTTCGCTGCCCATGTCTAAGTTAGTGCTCGCCTTGCTTCTACTACCCGGATTGAACTCACAATTATTGTCACCAAATTCACGTACCGATGTTTTAATCCGCTAGGTTATTGCCCCATAGTGCAACCCACAAGGTAGAACTTGGAGCCTTAAACCTAACCTGATGCTGCAGTCTCAGCAGCAAGCAGATTAGGTGTAAGGCTGGGTAGTGCAGTACACATCTAGAAAAAGACGTGATACACCTAGACACTGGCAGCGGAATGGTAACAATGATCAATATCCGTAGAATAAATAAAGGGTTAAGTTTGAAATTACCTGATGAAGGCAAAAGTAACGACAGTCGAAAAACGTTGTGAGAATAAAAAAACGTGAGGGAAACTACCAGAGGGCAAATAATGTAAATAACAGTAAACACTCATTCCGAAAATTTAGACAGAAATTAGATAATGTTCTTAACAACTATTCATAATTATCATATCTATATATAAAGTTGTAACTTCTGTCTATCTGTTATCGAACACCTCCTAGGACTTTGAAGATAGACCCCCATGTTTCTCTCATGGTCAGCTCTCGACAGCTATGTCCAGAGTAAGAAATTCAAGTGGACTTAGCATAATGATGAAAGGAACTTTAGAAAAGAGATGTCTTGCTAAAAATATCGGTTATTATACAGAAATTTTTAGAGAGGTAAGAGAACTTCGAAAACAATTCATTTTTCTCTGTTTGTAGAACGGGCATTCGTTAGATGTTGATTTGAAATGATACAGAGACATTGGCAGTCTTTATAAAATCTTATTTGGCTGTTACAGGTAATAACAGCCGGGAAAAATGCCAAAAAAAATGTACTGCCCTGAAGAACTGCTCAAAGACTGAATACGATTCGAAGACTGACAGTTGTTCATTTATAACCAAACGTTCAATCTTTATTCCAAAATCCTTAAGTAAGTTGTCAAATATTATTTGCTATTGTTTCTAAAAGAAAATTAACAAGCATCTTCAGTTGAATAAGTGCCGCTGTCTTTTGACTGTACCAGATTGAAATAATCATAATAAATCCTGGAATATATATATATATATATATATATATATATATATATATATATATATATATATATATATGTATATATATATATAGTGTCCGGGCGCAAAATATATACACACTTTTTTGAAAAGAAAAACTTGTCTTTCGTAGTTTTATCAAAATGCGATAACACTGTTTAATGTACTACGATATTTACTGGACAAATGGCGGCCATTTGACAAGAAATTAAAAATATATGTACAGGAATCCCACTGCACATTTTGTCCAACGTTGCCCAAGTAGGAATTCGCCATACTAATAAATGTCTGGAAGTTAAAGGCCACCATTTTGAGCATCTCTTGTGATTGATGTGTCCAAAAGTAACTTGTATTAATCTCATCATGCTTGAATAAATTTAGTATTACAATATCTATAAAGGTTTTTCCTTTCCTGAAGTGTGTATACATTTTTGCGTGTACTCTGTGAATATATATATATATATATATATATATATATATATTTTTAGGAATTTTTTTTCTGCTGCCTAATGTTTTATGTTTACAAAAAAAAAACTATCGATCCGCAGTACAAAAAAACTACTACTAAGACATAATATTATATTATTTGAACTATATACTTAGTTCATGACATATTAACTGAAAACACTTGTATAAATAGAATACGTGGATTTACCACATCACAAGAAAAGTTCAAATAAAATTCTCACTTAAAATTTTGAAAAACTTAGCGTTGCGTCTTTGCACGTTCCGATATTGTACACAACCGTCAATAATAGCACATTCTAAAAAAAAAAAACATCTTTCGGTTTACAAACAATTATTTCTCCAAGTTTTTGATTTTATAAGGAAAACATATGCCTGACGATGAATAAAGGATTATTCGAAAGTACTTGCATTTTAAAAAAATATAAACTGGAAACAACAGACAACAGTTTTATAAATGAGGATCGCATCACTCTTTGGATTAACAGTATTTTAATGCATACATTATACACTACTAGCGATGGATGTCGCCAATAATAGCATTAATATTGCTGATTGATTCTATGCGTGATTATTTCTTTGTATATATATATATATATATATATATATATATATATATATATATATATATATATATATATATATATATAATTTTTTATAAAACTCCCATTTCGGTGCTATTTTAATTTCAATTTAACACCTCATTCTTAATATAACCCTAATTTAATGTCATAACGTTAATATCCTGGCTAATTTTACAAACCCTCTTTACTTTAAGGCTATTACCTTCCGCCTTTCACTTACCACCGACTTGGGCATTTCGTCTGACTGAAACATCGAAATGGATAAATTTTCTATCAATTTTTCACAGAACATATGTATTTTTTTACAGCAGAAAAACAAAAATTACCTCAAAAGAGAAATAGTCTATTTCAAGCCGTTTTGTACGCGGCTATCATCACCCGCTAAGTGTCTCTCTCGGAGTATTGTTTTAAATTTATTTTCAATGTCAATCCTCCTCTGGCAGACGCCTTGTTAATGAGAATGGGTTTATGTTAGCGATTGGTGGTGGCGTAAAATATCTTATTCCTGGGTTGGAGTTAATTTATGGGCAGAACCTTTGTTGATTGTAGTTTAATATCCTTCTAATGAACGTTCATCACATTGTCAACCGTTTTGCATTTAAAAGCGTAATAGAAGATTATGAGAATTGGTTTGTGTTAGCGAAAACACCCAATAGTTGTAGGGGTAGATATGCAAGCTATGTTTTGAAGAAAAAATCAGGATAATAAAATATAAAGATCAATGCAAACTGTTAAATCAACGGAGAGAATTAATCACGAAATGTAGACATAGAAATAAATTCCAAATTACGTAAGAATACAGGTTTATATATGTGGGAGTGTATGTATACGTATAGTGGCATATATGCATGAACGTGTAAATGTACACATATACGTATGTATGAAGATATGTACGCATATAAGTGTGTTGGACAGCATGATTTAATCCATTGGGTGCTCTGGTATTACCCACAATTTATAATTCAACTAATCTTAACGGATTTAAATCCCCCATCACTTATTAATAATATTTGACACCTGTAGTATAAAAACTATTTACTGTGATTTCCAGAAAAACACACTCGGGCCTCGAATAAGAAACGCCACATAGCAGAAACTGATATTAAACTACAAACAACAAAGGTTTTGGCCATAAATTAACTCCAACCCCAGACTGCTTCCCCAGGAATAAGATATATTACTCCACCATCAATCGCTAACTCAAACCCATTCTCATTAACAAGGCGTCTGCCAGAGGAGGACTGACATTGAAAATAAAATTTAGAACAATGCTCCGAGACAAATACTTAATGGCTGATGATAGCCGCGCATAAAACGGCTTGAAATAGACTATGTCTCTTTTGAGGTAATTTTTGTTTTTTACTGTAAAAAATATATATGCTCTGTTAAAATAAAACATCCAGCTCTCTGTAGATCAGTTTTAATAATTAATATTACTGGGATCCGCCCGGATTATATACCAACGGATCGATTACCTGTAATATATATATATATATATATATATATATATATATATATATATATATATATATATATATATATATATGGGGGGATATTATGAAATGATTCTGTAGCACCAGTTCACACAAGGTTCGACGATCGGTGATCCCTGCGAATACCTACAAGTTTCATTCGCTCGTAGCCGCCAACCAGTTTAGATATTTCTGAATGGGTTTGGGCAAAAATAACCTTAAGAATCATTACTTTCCCAAGTTTGTAAGTCTTTTGTAACCTTTGACATCACCCAATAATAATTGGCCTGTTTTATTTGGCGTATCATATTAATCGGTTTATACCATTGATTATTTTTCAAACTAAGATGAAAGCCCAAATTTCAACGACTGTTTTTCAAAGCAATCATGGTGTTTTGAGAAATGCAATCTTCTCAAATATATTAACCCCAATTTATTTTGTACAAATTAAATTTCGGCCATAATCGCCCAAATTATAAAGTCAGCTAAAAAGTGTCCCCTGCACAATTAAATTTTTTTGTTAAATCATATAGTAAAACAATTGCGTGTTTGTTAAAGTATTTTTTAAACTGATTTAATTTTTGTTCTTTGTTTTTGACAGCACAAGCGACACCATTACAATTGCCAGTCGTTAGTAAGAATGCCATTTTATTTTTAATTCTTTCATTTTGTAGCAAATGATGTGTTCCTTAAGTCACATTATAATCTATCTATCTATCTATTTATCTATCTATCTATATATATATATATATATATATATATATATATATATATATATATATATGTCAGTTTGCAATTTTATTATTAATTCCTTCATTTTGTAGTAAGTGATATGTTCCTTAAGTCACACTGTAATCTATATATCTATCTACTTTCTCCTCTCTCTCTCTCTCTCTCTCTCTCTCTATATATATATATATATATATATATATATATATATATATATAAGAGGAAGAGATTATAGTGGTTCCAACATGAGAAAAGTGTGTATATTAAAAAGAAGAAAGAAACCGTAAACATTTTTGGTTGTAATGTGGATTTAAAAAAAAAATATTATGCTTTATTTTCCATAATTTTACTACACGGGTTTCTGGTCTCGCGACTGTCATCAGGTAAAAGGTGGAGATTTCCACATATTATTAAAAATTATTCATTTTTTTCTCCTTTATGTTTTTCAAGGTTAAATATTCTCGATATGAGACATTCTCTTTTTTTTCAATCATACTTTGCAAAACTAATTTAAAACTTTATTTCACAACTAATTTAAATTGACTAGGAGGAGTTTTTGCTTTTGAAATCGCTAAAAATCGCTTATTTTAGTACCATTTATAGACTCATGTCAGCGCAATGTAATACTCTTCATTAAAAAAATTTTCAAGCATATACTTTTTCTGAAATTTCCAGAATATACTTTTTCTGAAATTTCAAGAATATACTTTTTCTGAAATTTCAAGAATATACTTTTAGAATTTCAAGCATAGACTTTTTCTGAAATTTCCAGAATATACTTTTCTAAAATTTCAGAATATACTTTTTTTCTGAAATTTCCAGAATATACTTTTTCTGAAATTTCCAGAATATACTTTTTCTGAAATTTCAAGAATATACTTTTTCTGAAATTTCAAGAATATACTTTTAGAATTTCAAGCATAGACTTTTTCTGAAATTTCCAGAATATACTTTTCTAAAATTTCCAGAATATACTTTTTCTGAAATTTCCAGAATATACTTTTTCTGAAATTTCCAGAATATACTTTTCTGAAATTTCCAGAATATACTTTTTCTGAAATTTTATTTGCGGAATATTAGCTGATTTAATGTTTAATTAATCTTTTTTGAAACAAATATTAGTTTAAAACATCTTAGAAATGCATTTTTTAAAACATCGTAGAAATGCATTTTTTAAGACGCATGAAGTTGTTTATTTAAGGTGTTAACAGGTTAACAGCTTGATTGACAGCCGAAAGTTTATCTATTTATTCTACGGGGGACATATCTATAAAAATTACTTGAGGAATATGTTATGGTCCGGTTCCTTGTACCACGGTGATAGTCCAAGGTAGAACCAATAAAGAAGAACTCGAACACGTATATGGAAGAACACAGATATATTACAAACAGCGTAGCCTCGTTCGGGTTCCTCCCCGCCCGAAGGAAGAGAGTTCAACCGATCAGCCGGTCAGCATGTCGCTCGACTTCAGACTGAACGGTATTTAGTCACCCCCCACCACGAGGGCATCATGTGGCACAAGGCCGGTTTAACGTGGGATCTCCGAGCCCGTGGGCTCGGCCAAAAATATGCCCTTTAAACCCGTATAAACGGGTTCAGGGTCGGTTTACCTCCCCGAAAGAGAGTCCGCCCTTCGGCGTAACCTCGCTCGGGTTCCTCCCCGCCCGAAGGCAGAGAGTTCAACCGATCAGCCGGTCAGCCTGTCGTCCGATTTCGGACTGAACTTCCTGCTTCCTCTTGAGGCGCAGTATTTATTACGTATGGAATAGTCCATTATGTTATTATGGGTAAGGTCCCATAACAGAATATAACTTGAGCTATTCAGTAATCTTAATTTAGGAAAATATTCTCTATAATCTAATGGTTCATTAAATCTTAGGCAGTTTGGTATTAAATTAATTATAGTTAACACTTTTATTTTCCGATAATGTCGTGTATGGACGTCCGTATTTAAAAAATTCGGCACACACAAAAAACTCAAAATTCGCTGAATTGTAGTAAGCTTTTCCATTTATGATTAGCAAATATAGTTTTTACTTAATAAAAATATCACCTAACCGCTGCCGAAATTAATACAGATTTTTTTCTTTCTTAAGAAAATAGTGTCCATAATATATCTTCATAAAAGCAATTAAAAGCTTTTCTATTTTAAATTATATCTTAGTTTTATTGCATTTTTTTATTTTACGATTCACAACAGATTTTCGGTAACTGGGGATCCGGTTTTACCAACAAAATTAACTTAAATTCTCCAAGGACTTCTTCTTATGACTAGTATAAACATTAAGTGGTATAAAAATTAATTTCTCGAAATTTCATAAAATTAAATAAGAAGTAGAGGTGTAATAGATGTAGTAAAAAATATTTTTATCATTTTTTTCTAAAAATTAAAAATAATTTGATTCATTTGTGAATAATTCCTGAAAGTTTCATTAAAACCCGACAATTGTTTGATTTTTTCAAGAGTTTCCAATTCCGTGTCTTTTTCACCCGAAAAAGGACGCTAAAATTGGCTATGCTAATTTATAGTCCATCCTATGGCGCAAGAAAAACAAAATTTTTAACCAAAATTTCTAAGGTTCTAAAAAGGATTGAAAAATATAATTTAATAATGAAAGAATCCTTTGATCTTTCCTCTTAATAATAACATAAAGCTTTTTACTTTGTTTTTATTAAGTTTGGAGCATATTTTATCATGGGATGCTCATCAAATCTTTGGAGGTACCCAAATTATTGTTGCTTTTTATCCGAACACTCTGGAAATAGAATAATACATTCTCTCAGTGTGAGCCTCGATAAAAAAAATCTATTTTCACGAAATTTCACTTTCAGAATCAAATCGTTTCTAATGTTTTTACTAAAACAAGTCGACTAAATTTATTGTTTTTCTCTTTGACAGCTGTACCGACAGCTACTCCGTTGCCTATTATTTGTAAGGATAATATTTTATTGCTAATTTTATTGCTAATTGCTTTCATTTCTGTGATTTTGATTTGTTGCTTAACTCTAAAACGGCGTCTATCGTCAGCTGATGTTGCTTTGGAAATAGGTGGGAATATCATGAAAGGGTGATTTAAACTTTTACCCATCAATACTTGTTGGAATAAGGAAGAGAACTATAGAGGTACATTGACGAAGGATTTAATAAACAGAGTTGCCCATGACAGGGCTAAAAGCAAATAAGAATACAACTAAAAGAGGATATGTATACCGGGTGTAACAGCAAAATTGTCCAAATCGTGCAACAGCAAAATTGTCCAATTTTTAGATTAACCTTTAAACCATTGTTTCTTAAAAATGATTAAATATATCTTACTGGAATTGTCTGAGATTTTTAAAACACTATTGGACTCTAATTTGAGCAATAAGTATGTATTTAACTCTAAGTTAAAATGATAATCCCTCTTGCTGTTGTGACCTCCGGATCCAGATTTCGTCTCTACTCTTCCCTCTTTTTAAAACTTATTCACCGTTCTCTTGATGGTTCTTGAATGGACTTTGAAAATGGAAGCCTGAGTATGAATGTTGGTACCATTACTGAAAGGTGGTTAATTTAGGAAGAGTCTAAATCGAAGGAAGTTAAGGCTTGTATCATTTATTCATGATTCGAATCGAAATGACTAATTGCCAAATCTAGGATACATGAGGCTACTATTTACAAGGAATCGTTAGGTCACTTCATTTCCTGGAGTATTTGTCTGCAAAGAAAGCTTAGAGAAAAAAATCATTGACTGTGCACTGTCTGCACGTAAAGTCCTCGAAGAGAAAAAAAGGCGAAAAATGCTGACAATTTGGCTAAAAAAATGAACGAATTTAATGTTATTTTTGTTTCTTCTTTTGTTTGTTTGTTGTTTTTTTAAATCATTTCACCCCAAGCAAGGTGATGAAGCCACTATGATGCAAGGGTTTACTGAGTGTGAAAGAATCTAAGAAAACAACAAAATATTATTAAGGAGAATAGGACAATAAAAGAACGGGATTCACGTCAGAAAGTGACGACTGACGTTGCATTTAAATATTTGAAAACCACATTTGATTGGAATGCAAGAAACCGGAAGAAATTCTACAAGCAAAAAGTGCGAGCGAAGAAACTGTTAGCACAGAACTTATGGTTTCATCTAGTAACTTCAACAGTAAAATGAGACCTAACTGCTAATCTAGTATTGTTATAACGATGGCCTTACCATTAACAAAAGAAAAGTGGAAGTGACAAAACAATAAATGAAGATCAGACATGTCTGAGATAAGCGAAAGAGATTTTACTTTTCTATGAGATACACGGTTCAGTCGTTTGCTCGTTCTGCGGTATTATATGTCATTCATGGGAGACTGAGAGTTCATTTGGGATACAAGGTAGTAATCGAGATAGAAAAAATCGATACTCATATGCAATCGATTGAAATATTTTGTTTCGCATTGAATATGAAATAGTTAGCATATTAAATGAGCTTGAAAGTATTTTCAATGTATTTCTCCTCTTCATGTAAATATTGAGGGCTGCAAATTCTGAATGCTCTTAAATAGAATCTAATGATTATTCCAGATATCATAACAACAAAATAAAATCTGGAATAATCATCGGATTCTACTTAAGAGCACTTTGTCGGGCTCAGTATTTATATGAAGAGGAGGAGAAATACATTGTAAATACTTTCAAGCTCCTCCAACACGCTATTTCATATTCAGTGCAAAAGAACAGTTTTGATATACCTTATGTCCAGAAAAGAAATCACTCATACGAATACAAGAAAAATTGAATTAATCGCAGTATTTTGTTAGTCATCTTTAATGTATAAAAGGGGGGGGACTGATGCCTAAATGCATAATTACATATATAGAGAGCTTGACTATTTCAAACGTTCAGCTTCCCAAAGTATGCCAGGATGCAATAAATAAAATACAATAAAAAAAATCAACAGACAGACCTTGTGGGTTCTTTTTAAGCAAATTTGTTTTTGATAAATACTTGTCTAAATTGGGGAATGGGACTTCCCGGCGTACGCCATTTGGCGTCGCTGATTTGACATAGGAATTATACGGCAGAGAGAGGATTAGACGTCAGATTACTACTTCGTCGTTATAGTCAAATTTGTTCTCTCTCTCTCTTTCTCTCTATTATTTAGTAGTTAAATTAGTACTTCGTCCAATTTAAGAAAAATCTAGTTGGAGGTATTTTTATATTTAAGAAAAGGAGTAGTTGGAGACATTTTAAAATCATCCCGAAAAGTTGATCGCTGGATATTCACCCCCACAAAAAGCTAAAAATTATAAAGATGCTGTCAAACCAATCAAAAAAGTCATAATGGAAGTGAAATCATTAATTCCTTGTTGAGTTCCTGAAGGGCCTTGCTCTTAATTACGAAATGAAAAAGTAATTTCTAAGATTAAATAGATTTACTAAGTGTTTTAATATTTTTTTTAAATACAATATTTTTAATTTAAGTTTTTAATTTATATTATTCAATTAATGTTTTGACAGAATCCTTAATTTCCTAAATGAATAAAATCTCATATTGAAAGTTGGGTATTGTCAATGCTTTTATCCTTTTTTTAAGGGGAGTGCTTCCAGTTAAAGACAATGACGTCGAAACAGTTTAACGCCTAAACGGCTGAGCCGAATAGTCGAATTAGTTTTCTGACGCCGAATCAGAGACGTCAAATAGGCTACGGCGAAACGTACCAAACCCGTCTAAACACACACACACACACACACACACACACACACACACACACACATATATATATATATATATTTATATATATAGCTAACACACACACACGCACATATATATATATATGTGTGTGTGTGTGTGTGTGTGTTAGCTCTATCTCTGATATTGAGCGCTTTCTAATAAGTATCGCGCATATAATATATAAATAATATATATAATATATTACATATATGTGTATATATATATATATATATATATATTTATATACACACACTTTCCATATATATATATATATATATATATATATATATATATATATATATATATATATATATATATATCGAACCGAGTTCTCTCAGATTCTGTGTGTTTATCTCAAAAATAAATACGCTTAAATTCACCTTCATCCCTGCCCTGCGACAACGGCTTATTGGTAGAATCCCAAACTGACGCCAATTTAGTCGGGTTTTGATCCTAGCTAGAGACAACCGGACGTCTATCCACACTGATGAGCTGTGATACAGCGAATGAATCTGCCTGCATAAGACTATTTATGTATATATATATATATATATATATGGGATCGAATGTACCTTTTTTAGATCAGCTAATGATTGAGATTTTTTTTTATGTATTAACTTTAATTAATTAATTTATTTATTTTGACAGACGTTTATCTCAAAACAACTCCACTTCCCACATGGACCCCAAGTAAGTAGAAGCCATTCATTAATATTTCTTTTTCATCCATTCCTTTTCATTATTTTTTCTATCCATGCGTCGCATTTCACGACTCTCTGTGGCACAATTCCAACATTGACTACATCATTACATTATAGAGATTACTTCACACTTTGATAAGACAGAAGGTTAAGTAAAAAAATCTCTTTTTGAATTTTCATGACTTCTTGGGAAAAATCGTGAACTACTTTCCTGTTGTTTACGTAACGATATTAAATGCGGAGTCAAGGCTTGGGAACCCAGTCTACATTGCTATTTAACCCTTAACTTGATCTTTTCACGCGTAGATGATATAAGAAATTTCACTTTGGATTATAAGAACGATTTTATCGAACTGCAATTCCTCTTTAAGAGAGAACCAAGAAAACTATAAAGTTAAACACTTGATGACTAAAAATCATATTGTTCTGACACCAATTGTTGCATCGTCACGATATTTCATGCGATTGGATGTGTGGCAATGGATGTCTGTATTCAGTAGCAGACCGAATCATTTTCAACGCTACGTCACGTCCTACGGTTTTCTGGAAAACCTTAGATTAACATTTGCCTTTGTCTGCACCTTGCTGAAAATTCTCCTGGAGAAATGTCTCTGGCCGTGTGTTTAGGAAGCAAAAATTAAATCTCACTGAAAATTTTTCGAAGGAGAAACTCCTTTTACAAGGAAATTCCTTGTCTTCTCAACAATTGATCATTCGTTGGGCAAACATGGATAAACGTGCCTGCAATAAGACGCAGTGATAAAAGGACGGTTTTCCTATTGCACCGCTTTTTCTTTTTTTTTTTTAACCACCTTCACTCTTCGGCTGTGTTTATTGTTTTAAAAAGCGATGATTAGAATTGTAATAAAACCTAAACAATAAATACCTGTTGTCTAAATAGGAAATGGAACGTGAAAAATTAAATTTAGACATTTTTTTTGTTCTTGAGAATTGACAATAAAAATATTAAAAACTATGAGATTGTTTATTTACAAGAATAAATTTATATTGGCGACATTTTAAGACATTTTTTTATGTTTATACGTTCTTTATATAGATACAAATCTTTAAGCAAATGCTCTGTTTATAATAAACAGTATTAACGACATTTATTACCAGCCTGAATGTCCGAGAAATTATCATAGAAAATATGCGTCCTCCGACAGGAATCGAGCCTGTATCCTATACGTAACCATCATTTAGCCTGACGTGCTTTACCGATTTAACCACAGAAAAATGTCTTAAAATAATTGTCGGACTTTGTCCATTTCATAATATTGACAACATACTAAAAATTATTACAATTGTAGGAATACTAATGCATTGCAATATTTACCATTAACCAATTTATAAAGAAATAAATATGAAAGCAAATTTTATTCATAGATTTATAAACATTTACTAAATTAATATATGTGAACCAACTATAAGGAAATTCTTATTAATTACCATTTTAAAATGTTTAAATCACTTGGCAATTTGCCAATGTTTTGTCAAACATTCCAATAAATAATATAATAAATAATGTAAATAAACAATCTAATAAATAAATAGTGTTTATTATTTTTTCTTGTCAATTCTCAAGAACAAAAAATCTATAAATTCAATTAATCACGTCCCATTTCTTATTTAGACAGCACGTATTTATTGATTAGGTTTTATGACGATTCTAATAATAGCTTTTTAAAACAATAAATATTGTCAAGAAGTGAAGACAGTTAAAATAATAGCGGTGTCAAGGAAAAAACCGTCCTTTTGTCACTCCGTTTTTTTTTTGTTATTTTTTTTTTCGTGCACGAAGATCCATATTTGCCATTGGTTAATTCACGGTCGAATGAAAAAATCTTCACACGCACCACATCCTTCCTCTTCTTGCAACAGGACACACCCAGGTGCGCATTTCTGAGATTAAATAATGCAACTATTTACACTATTTACATTCTTCGGATTGTTGTCCCCGTCTTTATTGTCACATTCTCAACATTTCGACCGTTGTAGGCTCCGGCCTTCTTCAGGATCAGTCTATATTTCTGAGATTAGGTAATGCAACTATTTACACTATTTACATTCTTCGGATTGTTGTCCACATCTTTATTGTCACATTCTCAACGTTTCGACCGTTGTAGGCTCCGGCCTTCTTCAGGATCAGTCTATATTTCTGAGATTAGGTAATGCAACTATTTACACTATTTACATTCTTCGGAATGTTGTCCACATCTTTATTGTCACATTCCCAACGTTTCGACCGTTGTAGGCTCCGGCCTTCTTCAGGATCAGTCTATATTTCTGAGATTAGGTAATGCAACTATTTACACAATTTACATTCTTCGGATTGTCGTCCACATCTTTATTGTCACATTCTCAACGTTTCGACCGTTGTAGGCTCCGGCCTTCTTCAGGATCAGTCTATATTTCTGAGATTAGGTAATGCAACTATTTACACTATTTACATTCTTCGGATTGTTGTCCACATCTTTATTGTCACATTCCCAACGTTTCGACCGTTGTAGGCTCCGGCCTTCTTCAGGATCAGTCTATATTTCTGAGATTAGGTAATGCAACTATTTACACAATTTACATTCTTCGGATTGTCGTCCACATCTTTATTGTCACATTCTCAACGTTTCGACCGTTGTAGGCTCCGGCCTTCTTCAGGATCAGTCTATATTTCTGAGATTAGGTAATGCAACTATTTACACTATTTACATTCTTCGGATTGTTGTCCACATCTTTATTGTCACATTCCCAACGTTTCGACCGTTGTAGGCTCCGGCCTTCTTCAGGATCAGTCTATATTTCTGAGATTAGGTAATGCAACTATTTACACAATTTACATTCTTCGGATTGTCGTCCACATCTTTTTGTTGTCACATTCTCAACGTTTCGACCGTTGTAGGCTCCGGCCTTCTTCAGGATCAGTCTATATTTCTGAGATTAGGTAATGCAACTATTTACACTATTTACATTCTTCTCAACGGAATGTTGTCCTATATTTCATTAGGTAATGCAACTTTATTGGATTGTCGTCACATTCCCAACGTTTCGACCGTTGTAGGCTCCGGCCTTCTTCAGGATCAGTCTATATTTCTGAGATTAGGTAATGCAACTATTTACACTATTTACATTCTTCGGATTGTTGTCCACATCTTTATTGTCACATTTTCCCAACGTTTCACTACCGTTGTTTTGGCTCCGGCCTTCTTCAGGATCAGTCTATATTTCTATATTTTAGGTAATGCAACTATTTACACAATTTACATTCTTCGGATTGTCGTCCACATCTTTATTGTCACATTCTCAACGTTTCGACCGTTGTAGGCTCCGGCCTTCTTCAGGATCAGTCTATATTTCTGAGATTAGGTAATGCAACTATTTACACTATTTACATTCTTCGGATTGTCGTCCACATCTTTATTGTCACATTCTCAACGTTTCGACCGTTGTTGGCTCCGGCCTTCTTCAGGATCAGTCTATATTTCTGAGATTAGGTAATGCAACTATTTAAACAATTTACATTCTTCGGATTGTCGTCCACATCTTTATTGTCACATTCTCAACGTTTCGACCGTTGTAGGCTCCGGCCTTCTTCAGGATCAGTCTATATTTCTGAGATTAGGTAATGCAACTATTTACACTATTTACATTCTTCGGATTGTTGTCCACATCTTTATTGTCACATTCCCAACGTTTCGACCGTTGTAGGCTCCGGCCTTCTTCAGGATCAGTCTATATTTCTGAGATTAGGTAATGCAACTATTTACACAATTTACATTCTTCGGATTGTCGTCCACATCTTTATTGTTAGGTAATGCATTCTCAACGTTTCTTCGGATTGTTGTCACATCTTTGTTGCACATTCCGTTGTAGCTCTTCTTCAGGATCAGTCTATATTTCTGAGATTAGGTAATGCAACTATTTACACTATTTACATTCTTCGGATTGTCGTCCACATCTTTATTGTCACATTCTCAACGTTTCGACCGTTGTTGGCTCCGGCCTTCTTCAGGATCAGTCTATATTTCTGAGATTAGGTAATGCAACTATTTAAACAATTTACATTCTTCGGATTGTCGTCCACATCTTTATTGTCACATTCTCAACGTTTCGACCGTTGTAGGCTCCGGCCTTCTTCAGGATCAGTCTATATTTCTGAGATTAGGTAATGCAACTATTTTGTCACTATTTACATTCTTCCGGAATGTTGTCCACATCTTTATTGTCACATTCCCAACGTTTCGACCGTTGTCCACTCCTTTATTGTCCTTCTTCAGGATCAGTCTATATTTCTGAGATTAGGTAATGCAACTATTTACACTATTTACATTCTTCGGATTGTTGTCCACATCTTTATTGTCACATTCCCAACGTTTCGACCGTTGTAGGCTCCGGCCTTCTTCAGGATCAGTCTATATTTCTGTGATTAGGTAATGCAACTATTTACACTATTTACATTCTTCGGATTGTTGTCCATCTTTATTGTCATATTCACAACGTTTCGACCGTTGTAGACTACGACCTTCTTCAGGATCAGTCTATATTTCTTTCTGAGATTAGGTAATGCAACTATTTACACAATTTTCGGACATTCTTCGGATTGTCGTCCACATCTTTATTGTCACATTCTCAACGTTTCTTCGGATGTTGTCCATCTCCGGCCTTCTTCAGGATCAGTCTATATTTCTGAGATTAGGTAATGCAACTATTTACACTATTTACATTCTTCGGATTGTTGTCCACATCTTTATTGTCACATTCTCAACGTTTCGACCGTTGTAGGCTCCGGCCTTCTTCAGGATCAGTCTATATTTCTGAGATTAGGTAATGCAACTATTTACACAATTTACATTCTTCGGATTGTTGTCCACATCTTTATTGTCACATTCCCAACGTTTCGACCGTTGTAGGCTCCGGCCTTCTTCAGGATCAGTCTATATTTCTGAGATTAGGTAATGCAACTATTTACACTATTTACATTCTTCGGATTGTTGTCCACATCTTTATTGTCATATTCACAACGTTTCGACCGTTGTAGATATTTCTGAGACCTTCTTCAGGATCTTCGGAATGTTGTCCAGTCACTATAACGTTTCTGAGATTAGGTAATTCTTCGGATTGTTGTCCATTTACACTATTTACATTCTTCGGATTGTTGTCCACATCTTTATTGTCACATTCTCAACGTTTCCTGATCGTTGTAGGCTTCCGGCCTTCTTCAGGATCAGTCTATATTTCTGAAGTTAGGTAATGCAACTATTTACACAATTTACATTCTTCGGATTGTCGTCCACATCTTTATTGTCACATTCTCAACGTTTCGACCGTTGTAGGCTCCGGCCTTCTTCAGGATCAGTCTATATTTCTGAGATTAGGTAATGCAACTATTTACACAATTTACATTCTTCGGATTGTCGTCCACATCTTTATTGTCACATTCTCAACGTTTCGACCGTTGTAGGCTCCGGCCTTCTTCAGGATCAGTCTATATTTCTGAGATTAGGTAATGCAACTATTTACACTATTTACATTCTTCGGAATGTTGTCCACATCTTTATTGTCACATTCCCAACGTTTCGACCGTTGTAGGCTCCGGCCTTCTTTCAGATTAGATCAACTATTTACTATTCTTCGGATTTTGTCCACATCTTTATTGTCAGTTTCGATTGTAGGCTAATGCAATATTTCTATTTAATGCAACTATTTACATTCTTCGGATTGTTGTCCACATCTTTATTGTCACATTCCCAACGTTTCGACTTCGGATGTCTATATTTCCGGCCTTCTTCAGGATCAGTCTATATTTCTTAGATTAGGTAATGCAACTATTTTTACACAATTTACATTCTTCGGATTGTCGTCCACATCTTTATTGTCACATTCTCAACGTTTCGACCGTTGTTGGCTCCGGCCTTCTTCAGGATCAGTCTATATTTCTGAGATTAGGTAATGCAACTATTTACACAATTTACATTCTTCGGATTGTCGTCCACATCTTTATTGTCACATTCTCAACGTTTCGACCGTTGTAGGCTCCGGCCTTCTTCAGGATCAGTCTATATTTCTGAGATTAGGTAATGCAACTATTTATTGTCACATTTACATTTCTTCGGAATGTTGTCCACATCTTTATTGTCACAACTATTCCCAATTTTTCGACCGTTGTCCACATCTTTATTGTCCTTCTTCAGGATCAGTCTATATTTTCTGAGATTAGGTAATGCAACTATTTACACTATTTACATTCTTCGGATTGTTGTCCACATCTTTATTGTCACATTCCCAACGTTTCGACCGTTGTAGGCTCCGGCCTTCTTCAGGATCAGTCTATATTTCTGAGATTAGGTAATGCAACTATTTACACAATTTACATTCTTCGGATTGTCGTCCACATCTTTATTGTCACATTCTCAACGTTTCGACCGTTGTAGGCTCCGGCCTTCTTCAGGATCAGTCTATATTTCTGAGATTAGGTAATGCAACTATTTACACTATTTACATTCTTCGGATTGTCGTCCACATCTTTATTGTCACATTCTCAACGTTTCGACCGTTGTTGGCTCCGGCCTTCTTCAGGATCAGTCTATATTTCTGAGATTAGGTAATGCAACTATTTAAACAATTTACATTCTTCGGATTGTCGTCCACATCTTTATTGTCACATTCTCAACGTTTCGACCGTTGTAGGCTCCGGCCTTCTTCAGGATCAGTCTATATTTCTGAGATTAGGTAATGCAACTATTTACACTATTTACATTCTTCGGATTGTTGTCCACATCTTTATTGTCACATTCCCAACGTTTCGACCGTTGTAGGCCTCTTCGGCCTATCTTCAGGATCAGTCTATATTTCTGTGATTAGGTATTGCAACTATTTACAACGTTTACATTCTTCGGATTGTTGTCCACATCTTTATTGTCACATTCTCAACGTTTCGACCGTTGTCGCCATTTCTGTGATTATCCGGCCTTCTTCAGGATCAGTCTATATTTCTGAGATTAGGTAATGCAACTATTTACACTATTTACATTCTTCGGATTGTTGTCCACATCTTTATTGTCACATTCCCAACGTTTCGACCGTTGTAGGTTGTAGGCTCCGGCCTTCTTCAGGATCAGTCTATATTTCTGAGATTAGGTAATGCAACTATTTACACAATTTACATTCTTCGGATTGTCGTCCACATCTTTATTGTCACATTCTCAATATTTCTGAGATTAGGTAATGCAACTTTCGACCGTTTGTCCATCTTTATTGCCTTTTCGACTTCAGGATCAGTCTATATTTCTGAGATTAGGTAATGCAACTATTTACACTATTTACATTCTTCGGATTGTTGTCCACATCTTTATTGTCACATTCCCAACGTTTCGACCGTTGTAGGCTCCGGCCTTCTTCAGGATCAGTCTATATTTCTGAGATTAGGTAATGCAACTATTTACACAATTTACATTCTTCGGATTGTCGTCCACATCTTTATTGTCACATTCTCAACGTTTCGACCGTTGTTGGCTCCGGCCTTCTTCAGGATCAGTCTATATTTCTGAGATTAGGTAATGCAACTATTTAAACAATTTACATTCTTCGGATTGTCGTCCACATCTTTATTGTCACATTCTCAACGTTTCGACCGTTGTAGGCTCCGGCCTTCTTCAGGATCAGTCTATATTTCTGAGATTAGGTAATGCAACTATTTACACTATTTACATTCTTCGGAATGTTGTCCACATCTTTATTGTCACATTCCCAACGTTTCGACCGTTGTAGGCTCCGGCCTTCTTCAGGATCAGTCTATATTTCTGTGATTAGGTAATGCAACTATTTACACTATTTACATTCTTCGGATTGTTGTCCACATCTTTATTGTCACATTCTCAACGTTTCGACCGTTGTAGGCTCCGGCCTTCTTCAGGATCAGTCTATATTTCTGAGATTAGGTAATGCAACTATTTACACTATTTACATTCTTCGGATTGTTGTCCACATCTTTATTGTCACATTCCCAACGTTTCGACCGTTGTAGGCTCCGGCCTTCTTCAGGATCAGTCTATATTTCTGTGATTAGGTAATGCAACTATTTACACTATTTACATTCTTCGGATTGTCGTCCACATCTTTATTGTCACATTCCCAACGTTTCGACCGTTGTAGGCTCCGGCCTTCTTCAGGATCAGTCTATATTTCTGAGATTAGGTAATGCAACTATTTACACAATTTACATTCTTCGGATTGTCGTCCACATCTTTATTGTCACATTCTCAACGTTTCGACCGTTGTAGGCTCCGGCCTTCTTCAGGATCAGTCTATATTTCTGAGATTAGGTAATGCAACTATTTACACTATTTACATTCTTCGGATTGTCGTCCACATCTTTATTGTCACATTCTCAACGTTTCGACCGTTGTTGGCTCCGGCCTTCTTCAGGATCAGTCTATATTTCTGAGATTAGGTAATGCAACTATTTAAACAATTTACATTCTTCGGTTGTCGTCCACATCTTTATTGTCACATTCTCAACGTTTCGACCGTTGTAGGCTCCGGCCTTCTTCAGGACCAGTCTATATTTCTGAGATTAGGTAATGCAACTATTTACACTATTTACATTCTTCGGAATGTTGTCCACATCTTTATTGTCACATTCTCAACGTTTCGACCGTTGTAGGCTCCGGCCTTCTTCAGGATCAGTCTATATTTCTGAGATTAGGTAATGCAACTATTTACACTATTTACATTCTTCGGATTGTTGTCCACATCTTTATTGTCACATTCCCAACGTTTCGACCGTTGTAGGCTCCGGCCTTCTTCAGGATCAGTCTATATTTCTGTGATTAGGTAATGCAACTATTTACACTATTTACATTCTTCGGATTGTCGTCCACATCTTTATTGTCACATTCCCAACGTTTCGACCGTTGTAGGCTCCGGCCTTCTTCAGGATCAGTCTATATTTCTGAGATTAGGTAATGCAACTATTTACACAATTTACATTCTTCGGATTGTCGTCCACATCTTTATTGTCACATTCTCAACGTTTCGACCGTTGTAGGCTCCGGCCTTCTTCAGGATCAGTCTATATTTCTGAGATTAGGTAATGCAACTATTTACACTATTTACATTCTTCGGATTGTCGTCCACATCTTTATTGTCACATTCTCAACGTTTCGACCGTTGTTGGCTCCGGCCTTCTTCAGGATCAGTCTATATTTCTGAGATTAGGTAATGCAACTATTTAAACAATTTACATTCTTCGGATTGTCGTCCACATCTTTATTGTCACATTCTCAACGTTTCGACCGTTGTAGGCTCCGGCCTTCTTCAGGATCAGTCTATATTTCTGAGATTAGGTAATGCAACTATTTACACTATTTACATTCTTCGGAATGTTGTCCACATCTTTATTGTCACATTCCCAACGTTTCGACCGTTGTAGGCTCCGGCCTTCTTCAGGATCAGTCTATATTTCTGAGATTAGGTAATGCAACTATTTACACTATTTACATTCTTCGGATTGTTGTCCACATCTTTATTGTCACATTCCCAACGTTTCGACCGTTGTAGGCTCCGGCCTTCTTCAGGATCAGTCTATATTTCTGTGATTAGGTAATGCAACTATTTACACTATTTACATTCTTCGGATTGTTGTCCACATCTTTATTGTCATATTCACAACGTTTCGACCGTTGTAGACTACGACCTTCTTCAGGATCAGTCTATATTTCTGAGATTAGGTAATGCAACTATTTACACAATTTACATTCTTCGGATTGTCGTCCACATCTTTATTGTCACATTCTCAACGTTTCGACCGTTGTAGGCTCCGGCCTTCTTCAGGATCAGTCTATATTTCTGAGATTAGGTAATGCAACTATTTACACTATTTACATTCTTCGGATTGTTGTCCATCTTTATTGTCACATTCTCAACGTTTCGACCGTTGTAGGCTCCGGCCTTCTTCAGGATCAGTCTATATTTCTGAGATTAGGTAATGCAACTATTTACACAATTTACATTCTTCGGATTGTTGTCCACATCTTTATTGTCACATTCCCAACGTTTCGACCGTTGTAGGCTCCGGCCTTCTTCAGGATCAGTCTATATTTCTGAGATTAGGTAATGCAACTATTTACACTATTTACATTCTTCGGATTGTTGTCCACATCTTTATTGTCATATTCACAACGTTTCGACCGTTGTAGACTACGACCTTCTTCAGGATCAGTCTATATTTCTGAGATTAGGTAATGCAACTATTTACACTATTTACATTCTTCGGATTGTTGTCCACATCTTTATTGTCACATTCTCAACGTTTCGACCGTTGTAGGCTCCGGCCTTCTTCAGGATCAGTCTATATTTCTGAGATTAGGTAATGCAACTATTTACACAATTTACATTCTTCGGATTGTCGTCCAATGCATCTTTATTGTCACATTCTCAACGTTTCGACCGTTGTAGGCTCCGGCCTTCTTCAGGATCAGTCTATATTTCTGAGATTAGGTAATGCAACTATTTACACAATTTACATTCTTCGGATTGTCGTCCACATCTTTATTGTCACATTCTCAACGTTTCGACCGTTGTAGGCTCCGGCCTTCTTCAGGATCAGTCTATATTTCTGAGATTAGGTAATGCAACTATTTACACTATTTACATTCTTCGGAATGTTGTCCACATCTTTATTGTCACATTCCCAACGTTTCGACCGTTGTAGGCTCCGGCCTTCTTCAGGATCAGTCTATATTTCTGAGATTAGGTAATGCAACTATTTACACTATTTACATTCTTCGGATTGTTGTCCACATCTTTATTGTCACATTCCCAACGTTTCGACCGTTGTAGGCTCCGGCCTTCTTCAGGGTCAGTCTATATTTCTGTGATTAGGTAATGCAACTATTTACACTATTTACATTCTTCGGATTGTTGTCCACATCTTTATTGTCATATTTACAACGTTTCGACCGTTGTAGACTACGACCTTCTTCAGGATCAGTCTATATTTCTGAGATTAGGTAATGCAACTATTTACACAATTTACATTCTTCGGATTGTTGTCCACATCTTTATTGTCACATTCTCAACGTTTCGACCGTTGTAGGCTCCGGCCTTCTTCAGGATCAGTCTATATTTCTGAGATTAGGTAATGCAACTATTTACACAATTTACATTCTTCGGATTGTCGTCCACATCTTTATTGTCACATTCTCAACGTTTCGACCGTTGTAGGCTCCGGCCTTCTTCAGGATCAGTCTATATTTCTGAGATTAGGTAATGCAACTATTTACACAATTTACATTCTTCGGATTGTCGTCCACATCTTTATTGTCACATTCTCAACGTTTCGACCGTTGTAGGCTCCGGCCTTCTTCAGGACTAGTCTATATTTCTGAGATTAGGTAATGCAACTATTTACACAATTTACATTCTTCGGATTGTCGTCCACATCTTTATTGTCACATTCTCAACGTTTCGACCGTTGTAGGCTCCGGCCTTCTTCAGGACTAGTCTATATTTCTGAGATTAGGTAATGCAACTATTTACACAATTTACATTCTTCGGATTGTCGTCCACATCTTTATTGTCACATTCTCAACGTTTCGACCGTTGTAGGCTCCGGCCTTCTTCAGGACTAGTCTATATTACTGAGATTTAGGTAATGCAACTATTTACACAATTTACATTCTTCGGATTGTCGTCCACATCTTTATTGTCACATTCTCAACGTTTCGACCGTTGTAGGCTCCGGCCTTCTTCAGGACTAGTCTATATTTCTGAGATTAGGTAATGCAACTATTTACACAATTTACATTCTTCGGATTGTCGTCCACATCTTTATTGTCACATTCTCAACCTTTCGACCGTTGTAGGCTCCGGCCTTCTTCAGGACTAGTCTATATTTCTGAGATTAGGTAATGCAACTATTTACACAATTTACATTCTTCGGATTGTCATCCACATCTTTATTTTCACATTCTCAACGTTTCGACCGTTGTAGGCTCCGGCCTTCTTCAGGATCAGTCTATATTTCTGAGATTAGGTAATGCAACTATTTACACTATTTACATTCTTCGGAATGTTGTCCACATCTTTATTGTCACATTCTCAACGTTTCGACCGTTGTAGGCTCCGGCCTTCTTCAGGATCAGTCTATATTTCTGAGATTAGGTAATGCAACTATTTACACTATTTACATTCTTCGGATTGTTGTCCACATCTTTATTGTCATATTCACAACGTTTCGACCGTTGTAGACTACGACCTTCTTCAGAATCAGTGTATATTTCTGAGATTAGGTAATGCAACTATTTACACTATTTACATTCTTCAGATTGTTGTCCACATCTCTATTGTCACATTCTCAACGTTTCGATCGTTGGCCGGAGTGTACAACGGTCGAAACGTTGTGAATGTGACAATAAAGATGGGGGACAACAATACGAACAATGTAAATAATGTAAATAGTTGCATTACTTAGTACCTAGATGGCTGCCCGCTTGAGAACACCAGGTGCTTTAAGCTTGGATGTGCGGCTGGTATAATGGATAACAGTTTGGAATTCGAAATTGGGGAGCCGAGTTCAAATTCTAGTCGGGTTGGTGATATTCACTTACGTGCAAATACTCTTCGGGATGGTATGAATCCACCTCTCCTCCTCCCAGCTATGGATTAATTAGTAAGTCACTAAAGTCATTATTTTTCCACCAAAATAATTCTTATAATCTAAAAATATTTTCTGCTTTTAAATAACCTGCAAATGGTTGATAAACCAATTAATCAAAGTTAGTCAAATTGTGCGTATTTTTTTTAATCGGGTTCACTCTCAGCAAGGCAGTAAAGCCACTAAGACGCAAGGGGTTACTGGGTTTGAAAGAATTAGTAAACAGAAACATTACTAAGGAGCGAGAACAAAAGAAGTGTGTTCAGAAGGACAGTAGATAGCGATTGACATTGCGTTTAAATTTTGAAGATCAAACTTAGCTGAGAAGCAGGAAGCCTGGAGAGAATTCCACAAGCGAGAAGTGCGAGAAAAGAAACTGTCAGCATAGAACGGTTATATTTAGCCAACTCTATTGTAAATTGATTAGATCGCGACGCCAGTCGAGTACTGCGCTTAAATTCAAAACGTCTAAGTTCCATAGAAAAAGCTCATCCGAACAATTGCCAATAAAAGTATTTATAGAAAAGGCACATGGTGGCAATTTTACGGGCGTGTGAAAGTGACTGAAGCCAGATTAAGACGAATAACCTACTGATTCATCTTTGGGTTTTATCAAGGAGCTATTGATAAATAACAGGAGCACCAGACTAGATGTGGCAGCAATATTTAAAGTATGGACGAATGGTAGACTTATAGATATGTAAGATAGATTCTGGAGTGAAAAACGGTCTCGCTCGACACAGTGAACCAAATACATGTTTGCGAGTGTACTTATGTATATATCAAATGAAAAAAGCATGTGTAAGTCCCTCAGCCACAAGACGGGTGTAATGATAACACAGGCTCCTGTAAAGTGTTTGATGGACAAAAAATCAGTTTTTCTTTTATATTATAGACTAGTATTTTTCGGACCTGTCTAAGAGTGGACGACAGACCAACGATTCTATCAAACAGTCGATGGTGTAAAATGTTCGGAAATCCCTGTCTTTTTTAACATTCTTCTTTTGTGTTGTGACCAAGTAAATGGTTAAGAAATAACAGAACAAGAGGTTGCAGATAAATCGTATATTGAACAGAAGAGTATTACACGACTTGGGAATGTGTGTCGGTTGACCAGCGTTCAATCTATATCACTGTTATTATTTAACAGCCCCCCCCACGAGCGATATATGTGCCACGAGGCCGAGTTTAACGTGGGTCATCCGAGTATGTAGGCTAGGCCAAAAAATCCCCATAGAACCCACATGAACGGGTTCGGGTCTGTCCCTGGACGAAAATCTGCCCTTCGGCACAGCCTCGTCCGGGTACATCTCTGCCCATGGCAGAGAGATCGACAGGAGTTGCGAGCAACCTCAGTAGAAAATTTTACATCACTGTTAATATTTAACAGCCCCCCTCTCCCCACGAGGGATGTAAGTGGCAAAGAGTTTCACAGAAATAAACAGCTTGGAGCACCGTTATATTTAAAGGTCCCACCACCTCGGTCGTATGTGGCACAAGGCAGAGTTTACTGTGGGTTCTCCGAGCCCGTAGGATCGACCAAAAAGTATTCCCGTAGAACCCGGGCTTGTTTACAACCCCCCCCCCCCCGGACGAAACTTTGCCCTTCGGCAAAGCTCGTCCGGGTTTCTCTCTGCCATAGACAGAGTTCGACAGTTGAACAGTTCAGATCACTATTAATATTTAACAGACTGCCCTCCACAAGGGATGTATGTGGCACAACGCCGAGTTTACCGTGCGTTCTCCGAGCCCGTAGACACGACCAAAAATATTCCCCTACAAAACGGCATAAACGGGTCCCGGACTGTCTACCTGCCCGAATGAAACTTTGCCCTTCGGCACAAGCTCGTCTGGGTTCCTCTTTGCTAAAGACAGACAGTTCGACAGTTGAACAGTTTGGAGCACCGTTATATTTAATAGCCCCACCTACGAAGGATATATGTGGCACAAGGCTGAGTTTACAGTGTATTCTCCGAGTCCGTAGGCTCAGCCAAAAATATTCCCTTTGAACCCGTATAAACGGGTTCAGGGCCTGTCTACCTCCCTGAACGAAACTTTGCCCTTCGGCACAGGCTCGTCCGGGTTCCTCTCTGCCGAGGCGCAGAGTTTGACAGCAATGAACGGTTTGGCACCGTTCCTCCGAGCCTTACTTTCCTGCTACTTCATCGTAAGTGGAAGAGTCCACAATAGCCTAATTAGAGGAAAGACATCACAACAATTTGTCATGTCCCTTCAAGACGTTGGCGATCATGGCTCTCCACAATTTCCTGTCGATTGTAGCTCTTTAGGTGGTTTTTGCTTCGTTCTTTTCTCTCTCTGTCTCTCTTGTCTTAAACTTATCGTTCATTTAAACGCTCTTAATTTGAAAATACTTAATTTCAGGTTTAATCATGCCGGCCACTGATTATCATGCGTGTGAACACATGTGTCATACAGTCTATTACTGTGTTACATATTACTATGTTGCTGAAAACGGTAGCTGTGAAATGTCATATAATGAAAATTCTGAACGATTGAGAAGAAAATGTAAGTAGATCTCCCCTGTCTCTCCTGCCATCTTCCTCAATCCTCTCTCTTTTCCCTTTATAAGCTTATCTCCCTTCTCTCTCCTCTTCTTCTATTTCTCTTCCTCATCCACCTCCATTTTTTCTCCTTCTCCTCTTTTTCTCTCTCTTTCTGTCCTCTCTCTTCCTTCTCTATCTCTCTATCACCCGCTCGTCCTACGTTTTCTATCTCTCACTCCATTTTCTCCTATCCCCACGCCTCTCTCTCTCTTCTACCTATCCCTCTCTTCCTCTATTTCCATCTTTCTCTTACTCTCTTTCCTCCTCTCTCTCTCCATCTCTTTTCTCTCCTCGTCTGTGTGCGGATCGGAATCTCCATAGTACAATACAGGCTAGAACATCAGTTTACGATTAATGTGTAGGTTGGAATTGTACGTGACTGTCTGGTAGGTCCATATGTTCACCCAGCACGTCTAACAGATGTCTACAGGGACTATATCAAACACAGTTTCAAACTGGCTAGATCATGTATCCCCTCTAAATGAAGACGCATGTGGTTCATGCATGATGGGGCTCAAATACATTTTAGTCACATTGTTCGCAATGCACTAGCAGACATCTACCCTGAAAGATGGATAGGTAGGGGGGGAGGACCAGTTCCATGGCATGCGCGTTCACCCCAACCTCAATCCTTTGACTTTTTGACTGTGGGAACACCTAAAAAATGGTTTATTTAGCAAGCATAATGCAGAGACGTTTCATCCTTCGGAACCAGCCGATCCCGTGTGAGCGTATTTGAAAGGGTCCGCCAGTCAATGATCCGACGGATACATGCGTATGTAGAAGCAAGCGGAGGACATCTTGTATATTTGTTATGAGTTGCTGTGTTGAGGTACAACGACGGCATTAGTATTTCTTAATTTTAACCATTAATTTTAAGTACAAGTCAATAAACGCTGCATTTATTTTCATGTAAAGTGTGAGAGCATTTTGGGGGATACAACATTTTCCTTAAAAAACAATTAATTATAAAAATAATTTGCATAATTATATATCTATTATTTGATTATAAATAAAATAGTTTATAATTGCGTAATTAAATTCTAATATTTTAATTTTAGAATACCGTATATAGGTTTATTGGTAAATTTAATAAATACAGTGTTTTAAATCTTTATAAATAAAAATATAAATATAAATAAGATGACTTAATCATATTTTAAAATCCCTTAAAAAAAATGCCAATTGTATTGTAGTGTAACCCCAAACAACACGTTCGCATAAAAGGGAGTCAGTATCAACAGATAGAATTTTCAAACCTCCACCTAACCTTAACTGATTTTCACTTTGCAAAAATTTGTATTCTCATTCCCCCACCAACTTAAATATATAATACTATTTGGCCTATAAATAGAATAAATGAATATTTTTCGAAATTTATTCTGCATCGCTTGAAAATGGAACTGAAATTTAAATTTAGGTTCTTGTTTCTAAACATGGTCATTTCTGTGTCGCGATGAATATATATTTTTGAAAATAATTATATTATGCTCTACTTTGAATCGAGTACTGTTTTTAAAAATAAATGTAAAAGAACTCTGGATTATAAATCTGACTGTGCTTTCTTTTCATTTTGACACACACACACACACACACACATATATATATATATATATATATATAAGTGAACATTGAAGTCAACACTCAGAGGCGACAGGCTGTTTCATACTAGACGCAATCGATTGCGTCTAACATGAAACAGCCTGTTGCCTCTAAGTGTTGACGTCAATGTTCACTTTTTATATTTACACACGCTCTATCTCAGATATTGAGCACTTTATCCCATAAATATAGCACCCTTAAGACTATATTTCTTCATATATATATATATATATATATATATATAAAGTCAACACCCAAAGGCGGTAGTTTTTTTCCATACTAAACGTCAGGCTATATGCGTTGTGTTTTTGCTCAACATTTTATATATACAGGTCAGTGATGTATTATAGATCTTCCAAACACCCTCCATCAGTAATGAAGCAGTTACCACAATCAATTAACCGTAGGTTTTCCGAAAATTCTTTCAGCGAAATCATATTCAACAACTCTAAGAAAGTCTATGAAACAGCCTTAAAAGATAGTGGATTCCGGGCAACACTCACATACACATCACACAACACAAAAAAAGGCTATCAGGCGAAGAAACAGCAAATGGTTCAGCCAACTGTACAACAAAAACGTAAAGAAAAATGTAGCAAAAATATTCATTAAATTCATATACAAACACTTCCTCGCATGATATTCAACAAAAACACATTAAAAATCAGCTACAGTTGTACCGAGAACATAACACAATAAAAAAGCAAAACTGAAAAACAATCAACAAGCCACCTGAACAAATTAAACCCGCGTGTAACTGCAGAATAAAGAACAAATATCCCTTAAACGGCAATTGCTTGCAGAACAATGTAATATACCAAACCACTGTAAGATTAGAAGATAATGAAGAAAAAATATACATAAAATTAACTGAAGGGCCCTGGAAACAAAGAAACTACGCACACAAAATATCCTTTACAAATAGTAAATACACGAACAGAACAATGCTTTCTAAATATATCTGGGAGATTAAAAAAAAAAGAAGCAAATCACACCAAAAATATAATGAAAAATAAGAAAAAAAAAAACACCAGCCTACAGCAATCAATACAAAACAGTAATCTCTGCTTGGAGAAAATAGTTATAATTACCTAACCAGACCAAAACAAGCTACAAAATAAACGATCAGAACTCATCTCAAAATGTAGACACGAAAACAAATTTTTATTACGTTACCTAAAAATCGAAAACTGAAAACGAACAAAAATAAACGAAAATAAAATAAACAAAAATACGTAAAATAAATTAATCCAAACAAATAAATAAGTAAATAAACTAAGTAAATAATAAACAAATTAACAAATCTATTTTCTAGCTGTTTTTTGGTGGTCCTTACTAAAATAACCGTCAGAATAATATAATAGACTACACACAATGCAATAGAATACCCATAATGCATCACTGATATACATAATATCGGGCAAAAACACAACGTACATTACATACGCTCTATCCCTGATATTGAGCGCCTTAATCCATAAATATAGCATATCTTAAAACTATATGTTATCATATATATATATATATATATATATATATATATATATATATATATATGTGTGTGTGTGTGTGTGTAAGAATATTATTTGCTTTTTTTTTCAGGAATGGTGTGTGGCAGCTACATATTCTAATCTCAGTTTTTATTTCAATTTTTGGAACTTTTTTGACTGGTGAATTTATCGTTCAACTTTTTATGAGGAATTTGCCATCTTTATAGATCAGCTGAGAAATTAGGATGAAAATGTCATCTGAAGATCACTAGAAAATTATCCAATCAGAAAAACGCGAATTGACGATGTTCTGAAAACGATTGCGAAACATGAAGATATTGAAACCAGAAACATTTTGGTAATGGAATATGGAAGAAATAAAGAACATGACATTTCAAAAATATTTGTTTTGCGTCAGTGATTTTAAATTATTTTCATCCATCATCAGGACAATGTGTAAATTTAAGTGAATATTTGTCATTGAAGTGTTTTTTATCGCATGGAGATTCTTTTCTCATTTGCCTATTTATTTATTTATTTATTTATTGCCAGTGCTGGGTATGTAACTGCATTTCTAGTTGCTTGCAGATTGTAAAGTCAGGATTTTTGTGAACTTTTTTTTCCAGAAATCAGTCAGTTTTTAGACCTGCTTATATGCTAACCTTTAAAATCAGCATTCAAAATCCTAGGGCATTTTTTTGCCAAGTTTGGGAATATAGCTGTATTTCTAGTTGCTTGCTGATTATAAATTCAAGATTCTTGCTTGACCTTTCCCGAAATCGGTCAACTTCTTATATTTACTCGGGTGGGTATAGCACAAGACCAAACAGGGGTCATAAATAATGTTTTGGTTCAATCATCCAAGTAGGGAGGATTTGTCTTTCTGTTAACTTTGAAAATCTGCATTCAAATATCTCCCTATCTACATTCGTGATAATACACGAATATTTCAGCCACTAATATTTTCAGCCAGAGATACAGAGGTTGGGGTTCAATACAAAGCAAAAATCAATATTTCGAATGTAATGCATCTAAATTTATATGAATGATGCGATACATCTTATATATATGCACACAAACACACACACACACACACACATATATATATATATATATATATATATATGCAATGTAAATCTATTTAAACTTGGTGGCTGAAAAACTTGGATAGCAAATTTTTCAAACAAATTCGCAACCGAGAAAAAATTTGAGCCAGAAAGCAGCAGAAACCTCCGAACAGGGCGAAAGAAATCGTCCAGTAGCTTAAATTTCTGGTACAAGGAAAAAAACCAGCGAGTAATAAGTTAAAACGAAGAGTGTTCATTACACGAAGCAGTGCAAATGTAAAATAAATAAATCCTAATGAGCCAGATACTACCTACCTAGGTTTCACGACATGGGATCATAAGGGTAATTATCCCATGTAATAATTTATTCATATATATATAGTTGTATTTATGTGAGTTTAGTTGTATTTATGTGAGTTTATCCACTGTGCCATGGCACAGTGGATAAAGGCGTTGGTTAGATCCAGTGACAGACCCAAAGATGGTGAGTTCAATACCTGGTTAAGGCAGTGGAGAACTTTCAGAGGGAAAATTAGCAGGAGATAACTGATAACTGACATCCATCAAAACATGGCACGTGGAATTAGAACAGTCTACCCCAGTGATCAAAATAAAGGGTTCAGCCACCTGAAGATGGCCAGAGCATACAATGGCTGAAACGTTGTGACAAATATGGCGACAAAGATGAGGACAATAGTCAGACTAATGTAAATACTGTATTTATAATTGCATATATATATATATATATATATATATATATATACTTACGCAATAATATATATAATAAATTGCATATATATATATATATATATATATACATATATACACATTTCACACACACATGTGTATATATATATATATATACATATATATATATGTATGTATATATATATATATACACACACATTTCACACACACATGTGTGTATATATATATACATATATATATGTATGTATATATATATATATATACATGTGTGTGGAATGTGTGTATATATATATATATATATATATATATATATATATGCAATTTATTATATATATTATTTATATATTATATATGCGCGGTACTTATTGGAAAGCGGTCAATATCAGTGATAGAGCTAACATATATATGTTTGAATCAATTTACTTATATATATATATATATATATATATATATATATATATATATATGTTTGTGTGTATGTGTGTGTGTATTTGAATCAATTTACTTATATATATATTTGAATCAATTTACTTAATTAATGTTTTGTGGGAGCCAACTCATAAATGAATGCTTTTTTCCTAGAATATTTATTAAACTGTGGGGACATCAAATGAGTTAATGTCATACTGGAGCCAATTCATAAATTAATACTTCTTTTCTAGAATATTTATTGATACTATGGTGCCATGAAATGTATTAATTTTACTTTGCTGCTAGGTTAGAAATGAATGCTTCTTTTCTAGAATACTTATTTATACTGTGGTTAAAAATTAAATATTACATTCTTTGCTAGAATATTTCTTTAAAATTTATTGATACGGTCGCCTATAAAATGAATGAGGCCATCTATAAATGAATGCCTTTTCCTAGAACTCTTGTAAACACTCTGGTGCCATCAAATGAATTAATGTTTCATGGGAGCCAGTGAATGATTCTTTGCTTGGTCACTTGTTGATACTGTGGTGCCAAAACATGAATTAATGTTACGTTGGTATCAGTTCATAAATTAATGATTCTTTTCTTGAAAACTTATTGATACATTAGGACCATCAAATTAATTGATGTTAGGTTGGAGCCAGCTCATAAATGAATGCTTCCTGCCTGGAACCTCTTATTGATAGTGCGGTGCCATCAAATGTTTGAATGTTACTTTGGAGTCAATTCATAAAAGAAATATACGTTCTTAGAACTCTTATTAAACTGTCGTGCTATCAAATTAATTAATGTTACGTTGGGGCCCAGGTCACAAATGAATGTTACTTTCCTTGTCTGTATGTCTGTTTTTTTATATCTGTTTCTCTGATGTCGCTATGATTGCATTATTTACTTTGGCATCTCTTGTGATGAGCTTAGTACATGTCAGGGCCACTACATATCAACTCCTCTTATAACATCATTAATTCAGTATGCAATACAAGTTCCAGAGAATCGAAAGTTTTGAAATTCTACGAAAATTTGATTATTTGAGCTTCCTCCCATTATTGTAGATAGCCGAATTGTCCATCATTGAAATAAAATATATATTTACAGAATAGATATCACTTACACCAGCTCTTGAAATTTACGCGAAGTTTTATTTTTGTCTGGGAGTCATTTTACATATGGCAGCCATTAAAAATACAAATTAAATTCTCTATTGTCACATCATGAGAAAATTTATCGTCTGCGTCTTTCATTTTGAATCAAAAGACAAATGTTATTGTTTTTTAATTGCCAATTATTTACTTTGGAAAATATAGTCAAACTACTTAGCATCAGAACAACTTACGAGACTGTTTAGCTCAGATAATATTTTATAATTGGTAAATTATTAGTTGTAAATAAACAAGCTAACAAATTAGACATTCTTTTGTGAAATAAATCAACAGATGGGAGGAAATTCAGTTTTATGAGATATTGAAAGAAATAAAGTCCAACAGCTGTTGTAAATGAATTTAATTGCTTCAATGCTGGAGACATTTCAGTTGGGATGATTGTTCAGCTTTTACATATCCAACATTTTCTAACATAGATAAGTAGATATTGCAATCATAGTGACACCAGAGCAATAGAGAAGCGAAATGCATCAGACAGTTGACCTGGACGGCAGCCTCACGGCGAAGGAGTAGATTCGCGTCTCATAGGATCTCAATGTTCTCCTAAGATCAGTGTCCTTAATCAAATCACAAGCATTGATAAATTTAGCATTATGTCATCATTCAACTGTCGTTTTAAAATGTTATCATGTTTTTTATTGCTTTTAATATTTTGTCTAATATATTCTTTGGCTTTTCTTGTGAAACTCGAAGATAAATCATTTTCATATGCATCTTTTAAAGCGACTGTAATATCTTCTTGGTTGATACCTGAGTGTTCAGCCGCTATAGCCCACAGGAATTACTTTTTCCCGCTATACCAAAGCGGTATCGCCTCTTTGTGTCCGCTCGTAATAAGTGCAAACGTTTCCTCAAAAAGGCTAAGTTGTTGTACGCTGATAGAATAGGCTACCTTGTAGCTTCTTACAAATTTGTTTCTCGTGACTACTGAGGTCTCTGTAAGAGTGTAGTAAATAAGGCTAAATCCACAATTCGTCCTGCAATCAATTTGATGTGACATCATCTTCTTCCAATAAAGCAGGATGCTTTGCCGAAAATTCTCTTCGAGTTCTATTCTCGACTTATCAGGAGTATCTGTGCCTGACTTTACACTTAGAACTGAACTTCTACTGTGTGATATGTGCAGATAACTCCGGTCATGTTTTCTGCTATCATCCCCAAAACTTGATCCACACAAAATATATGGATTCGTGCGTATCCCAGCAAATGTCCTTAAGAAATGCGTTCCTGAATTGGCTCCTTTTTTTTTTCTCCAAGTTCTACAACAGCTGCTTCCTCCTTTTCGGATGGTTGGAAATACTCTTCTGTACGATCTTGATTTTAAGAACTCTGGCGAAACGTCTGATCTATTTTTCTATCGAACTACTAGGCTTCTGCCATTCATTGGCAAAGTACTAGAGTCTCTAATCAATTCCGAATTGTTTAAACATCACACTTCGTAGAGTCTTCTTTCAGACAAACAATATGGCTTCCGCTTCTCTAGGTCAAGCGCCGATGTGTTGACGCCTGTTGCTGAAAGAGACTGTAAAGCTTTAGACAAGAATGCGAAGCTCGGTTTCCTGTTTACCGATTTCGAAGGCATTTAAAAAGGTTTGCCGGACTGGTCTTCTCCATGA
Source organism: Acanthosepion pharaonis (assembly GCA_903632075.3). Classification (NCBI taxonomy): domain Eukaryota; kingdom Metazoa; phylum Mollusca; class Cephalopoda; order Sepiida; family Sepiidae; genus Acanthosepion; species Acanthosepion pharaonis. The sequence continues at coordinate 88,085 of CAHIKZ030004991.1, read as the reverse complement.
GTTGAAGGGTTGTGGACTTTCTGGTCAAGTTTTTGATTTGATATAATCTTGCTTATCAAACCGCGTAATGAAAGTTGTCTTGAACGGCCACTCTTCTAAATCTTTTTAGATTAATGCTGCTGTCCGCCGGGGCTCTATTCTTGGACACACTCTTTTCGTTACTTTTATCAACGACCTTCCCGATGTCATCAATTCAAGACTAAGTAACTATTTAGACATAACTATTTACTCTTGTCTAAATAGTAAGTTTGATACGTCCGATAAAACCGAATTGGTAGCTGATCTCCAAAAGTGACTTACCATCTACTGTGAACTGGGTCAAGGAGAGGTTTGTTAATTTTAACGCCTCCAAAACAAAATGGCTCTCTTTAAATCCTCTTCGGGGACGTGTTTGCTCTTCACCAGTACGGCTGATGCTAATCACCAGGAGAGTAACTCACTACGCTTTTTCAGATTCACGCATTTGATTAACTTGAAGTGGAAACATTATATTGAATTAATTGCTAGGTCAGTTGCTAAGAAAGTTGGTTCACAATCTTTTCCTTGTCTGAATCCATCTTGTACATTTATAAGTCTACCACTATATATATATATATATATATATATAAGAAAAACGAGAAAATAAACTGAATTGCTTATATCCCCTGACGAGTGAACTGGTTGATGGCTGGAAGGTCCGTCTACGAAGCTCAAGAATCAGTATGTTATGTTATTGGTTTTGACCTGGCATCTCGGCTTCAGTCACTTTCCCACTGCCGTAACGTTGATTCCCTGTGATTTTTCTATAAATGTCGAAGTATTCCATATGATTTTCTAAGTACAAGTTAGAGAGTGTGGGACACCCAGTGAGGCCGAACTCACTTCTCAGTCATAACTCATCTAGCGAAAAATTTATTAATCATTACACCCACGTCGAAGTGCGCATATATATATATATATATATATATATATATATATATATATACTTCGACGTGGTGTAATGAATGTAATGAAGGGAAGCCATATGCTTGTGCCAAGCTAAGCTAACAGTAAATATCTTGTGTGCCTGTTCTGTAGCAACGAAATGGCAAACATGGACCTTCATGCCCAGAAAAAAAAAACAATGTCTCAAAAGGATAATTTTTTTCTTGACACCGTTTTTATTTTAACTACCTTCACTCTTTAGCAATGTTTTAAAAAGTGATCATTATAATTGTAATAAAGCCTAAAGAGATGATGAAAGTGTATAGAATCGTCCATATTTCATACTCACCTCCGAGATAAAATACACTCTTCCATCAGAATCAGTTTTAACCAACCAACACCTCGCATTGCAAATCTCGACTTTCTATTGGTCGAGACATGTAACAATTATGGAAAAACTGTTTTCGCGCCCAGTACGCTGGAGCCTATTTTTGTTTCCAGAAACAAATAAAAAGGACCATCTCAACCCAATTCACCAGTGAGTCAATAAACTTCAGAGAGATGCCACACACATCCACGCGTGTCACTATTTTGACTTAAGATACTTTTCGCGCGTCAACTGCTGACTCAAACATCAACATAATCTCCTCTCACATCTCACTTACAACTTTCTAAGAAAAGTGTTCTTACACACTACTAAATAGAAATTGTATTTTAAACAAAGACAAACACAGAACAATCCAAGGTAAACAACTCTGGAAAATTTAGACAATTAAACCCTACTTTATTCACGCATACAAACTCCTATTTATTCACGCATACAAACTCCTACTTTATTCACGCATACAAACCACACAAATTTCTGTATAAATAATATTTTCCATTTTACTCTGTTTAACCAGAACACTTGAACAAATATTGAATTGTAAATCAATAAGAAACCCAATTTACCAATAGTCAATTTCTTGCATTATCAAACTACAAGTTTTCAAATTGTATATTAATTGTACATAAATGCATGTTGTTTTATTGAAATCTCATAATCGGTGTTTCTTACTCAATTGCCTTTGATTGATTCATTTTTTAATGTCTATATTCTATATTGTTGCGGATTAATATGGTGAACATGCCCGTAAACTAACCATCTTAATATAAAAACCTTCTGATACCAAATTCAAACTCAGACCAATCCCAACAAGTGAATTTATACATTTTCTTTGTTCTTGAGAATTGACAACAATAATAATTTAAGCACTATTTATTTATTTATTAGATTGTTTATTGGAATGATTGGCAAAAAAATAAATAAATAAATAAACATTGGCTAATTGCCAATTGATTCAAAACTTTATGAAATGGTAAATGATAAGGATTTCCTTATGGTTGGTTCGCATATTTTAATAATTTAGTAAATGTTTATAAATTTATGAATAAAAAATTGTTTTCATATTTATTTCTTTATAAATTGGTAAATGATAAATATTACATTGCATTAGTTTGAATTTTAGAATTTTGTAAATATAAAATTATTTTTGTAAATATTTAGTAGTTCAAATAAAAGCGGTGTCATGGGAAAAAACGTCCTTTTTGTGGAGACGAAGGTCTATATAGTTTGCCAACATTTCAGTAGAAATAATCACACAAATCTGGAAGAAAAATTCAATTAAATTTACACATCGTCCTAACGACGGACGAAAATCGCTTCAAAACATTAAAAAAAAACCCAAACATTTATGCAGCTACATGTTCTTTATTTCTTCACTTTTTAATTAACAAAGGTGGATTACAGTTTTGCAATAGCGTTTCAGAATCACGTTTGAAGGTCGATTTCAGAGGAGTATCTTCAATATATCTGACACTTAGTTTCATAACGAACATTTTGACTGGTTAATTCTCCACTCATCTTAAGACAACCTTTTCCATATTTTTCTCTAATCTGTTAACTATGGCAGACATTTCTGTCATTTGTATTTGAGCCATAGTAAATGGTTTTAATGTTGACCCTTGAAAATGGCAACTTCATCCCAAAGGCTGAGATCAGCACATGGCAGATTCACTTGATAATAGTTGGAGACCGGACCAGTGAAAACTGATCTACAGTTAAAAATAAATTGAGAAGTGTAGGCATCCGGTAGGAATCCCTGCTGGAAAGAAAGCAAATAGCTATGGTATTTCTCTGTTAATTTCAATGGATCATGTTTGTTTTTTTTTATGTGATCAGATGGACTCTAAAAATTAGGTAGCTGGATATGTTTTCATCAAACCATGTAATAATTATCAATGTATATTTATATATTTCCTGTCCCATCTATAGTGAAAAGGGAGATAAATCAACTTAGTAAATTTATAAGTGATTACTTCCCTTGGTCATTTTAATAATCTATACAAATAAAATATTTATATGCATTTAGACAAAACTCGTTTGGCACGTCTAGAATGTTACAAGTGTGGCCGATACGCACATGCCATGCTGAACTCCCTGAGGGCGAAAATGGCCATCCCAGCCAAAATAAAAAAGTCGTAAAATTGGGACAAAAATATCAAAACACCAGAAAAAAAATCATCGATGTAATGAGAAAGCGCTCGGCATCATGGGAAACAGTAGGACATCAGCAAATATATATATATATATATATATATATATACTTTATTTACAGATATATACATATATTTTTTCTTTATAGATCTAATTATTTATTTATATATATATATATATATAGTTTACTTATATTTAATATATATAGTTTATTAATATATACATACTTATATATAAACATATGCATACATTATGCATATATATATATATACTCATATATGTACATACTTTTGTGTAGCTATTTAAGAATGTTTTTATTATAACCTCTTATAATATATATATGTGTGCGTGTGTGTTTGTGTGTTTGTAAGCATATAGGATAAAATATAATGTTAAGGTATGCTATATTTATGGGTTAAAGTGCTCAATATCAGAGATAGAGCGTATGTAAATGTAAAAGTGGACATTGAAGTCAACACCCACAGGCGATAGTCTGTTTGATGCAATCGTATTGCGTTTAACATGAAACAGACTGCCAACATTTGGTGATGACTTCAATGTCCATTTTGTGAATATATATATATATATATATATATATATATATATATATATATATATATATATTAATATTGGATTATATATATATATATATATATATATATATATATATATATTATATTATATATATATATATATATATATATATATAAAATATTGATTAAAAGTAACGCCCAAATTCTGGAAAGTAATTGTCGAATGCTGAAAGATAACACCAATCATCTTAATAACAAAACTTTTACTTTTATTGATTAAGCATATATATATATATATATATATGCTTTTGTAGTGAGCCCTCTTTTAAATTAAATGCTACAAACGTCGGAATTGGACAGTATTCATTCTCATTTTACACATATATATAGGTCTGATGAATTGGATCGTGATTACGATTCCAATGTAATAAATTATAACCATGGAATATTAGTGTTTGAGCCTTTTACATATATATATATATTAAGAAATGGACAAAGTCCGACAATTTATTTATTAAAGACATTTTTATGTTTAACGTTCTTTTTTAAAGATACAAATAAATGCTCTGTTTATAATAAACGGTATTAAATAACATTTACCGACCTGAATGTCCGAGAAATTTTCATAGAAAATATTCGTCCTTTGACAGGATTCGAACCTGCATCCTATACGGAACCGTCATTTACGCTGACGTGCCTTAACCGACTCGGCCACAAAGGAGCGTTCGGTAGGCAAGGTCGAATTTACTGCTTATAAACTTCAATCTTCCATGAATCTCGTACATTCATAACTGCTCATGTCGTATCAAATGTAAACAAATGACCTAAATTATTAAGAAATGGACAAAGTCCGACAATTTATTTATTAAAGACATTTTTATTTCGAATCCTGTCAAAGGACGAATATTTTCTATGAAAATTTCTCGGACATTCAGGTCAGTAAAATCTTTATTATAAACAGAGCATTTACTTAAATACTTGTATCTATAAAAAAGACGTTAAACATAAAAATGTCTTTAATATATATATATATATATATATATATATATATATATATATATATATATATATTGGGTCAAAAATATATTGTTAGATAAGGTCATAGAGAAATAAGAACTCCAATCTACTTACAATCAAATCACCAATTTATAAACTCGTTGTTTGCTTTTCCAATCACTAGACTTTCCAATGTCGAAAGTCTTTTCGCAGCTACCTGTCTGTTCATCAAAATAATATGCCACGCAGTAAGAAAGTGACTGACAGGAACTTTCACATTCGCTAATGGTGGTAGTACCTGAAAAAGAATATTTTGCTTGTAAGGACGAACCAATCATTTCAGCTGAAGGATATTCATAAAGCAAAAAGTCTCCCTACATTTTTTATTAAACAACTGGATGATTTTGACAGTTAATATTGGCAACAGGTTCTGTCCTGTTACCTTCTCCTAATTTTCGAAACTGCTCCTAAGAAACGCTCTCAAGACTATAAATAAGCAGTAACGTTCCCTTTTTCACTCAGGGACGGCAAGATGTAGGTCGAACGAGGAAAACGCTTTCCCCAATGGGGAACACACACACATGCACCTTTCACTTCATGTTCTCTAGGACATTCTCTTACACCAAACTACACACACAATTCATGTTCATTGTTCAGTAACACGCAAAATTATTCTAATGTTTTGTTAATACATACATTATCATTTGTTTGGGCATGTATATTGGTCATTGCCCACTATTTACATTGCTCGGACTATCATCCTCATCTTTGTTGCCATATTTATACATATTTATACGTTGTACGCTCTTCAGGTGGTTTGGGTTATTTCGCTCGCTGTTCTAGTTCCACGTGCCATGTCTAATGTATGTCACTTATGTCCTCTTAATTCCCTTCTCCAAGTTCTCCACCGCCTTATTGAACTCACACTCTCTGGCTCCTGTCATTGGATCTAACTAACACCTTTATCCACTGTCCCATGTGTCCTTGAGGATATCTGAGTATGAATTTCTGGGTATTATAAACCTAATGTCTTCAGCAACATTTTTTACCATTGCTCATATTGCAATTTTTGCTGTTATCATTCCATGTTTTTACCCAAGCTCATATTGCAGTTTTCGTTGTTGTTATTGCTTTTCTCTGGCACTCCTTATTACTGGTTCCCATATTGTATTCATTTCTATGCTTTGTCGGCTCAGGAGATTTTTGTGGCCTATCATATGTGCTGATTCCTTAAGTTTACGAATTTTCCGATTATGTTCTATGTCTATGATTTCAACCTGATCCCACAGAGGGCGATGATCTCCCTTTTTTTACATATGTGGTCAGCCACACCTGATTTTTCCATTTCCCCTCGTGTTACAGATTTTGGTGTTCTTGAAGCTTTAGCTTAGGGGGGGGGCGACCTGTCTCTCCTTTAGATTTCTTTCCGCAGCTGCAAGGGATAGCATACACACAGTCTATAGTCATGTTTTCCTCTATGTTTCTTGCCCTTTCTTTTCATTTATTTACGTGGATTATTTCCAGGAATATTTTTTGTAGATTAACCTCCATTAGACCTTCCTTAAACACGAATCCTTTTTTTAAGAATAACCAGACCTTTTTCAGCTTATTTATTTTTAGATTTTAAAAATTTTGGGGTGGAAATAATAGTGATTTAGTAATATAAAGTTTTATTAATTAACCCATAGCTGGAGGGAGAAGAGTCAGATTCATACCTAATCAGAATTTGATAAGCAAACAAGAAATTATAAAGTGGATATAAAGTGGGGTCTCAATTCAATATTAAAATCATTATATGCATTAATCCCTCACTTTGTGACTACGGGACTTTCTAAATATTTATATTCCAGAGAATGTAAATAAATCTAAAAGCCATGCCTGTGTAGATAATGATTGACTCATTCTTTTTTTACGGCTTAGCAATCCTTTGCAAGTTATTTAAAGCCAGAAAATATTTTTAGATTGTAAGAATATTTTTGGTGATAATAATGATTTAGTGATACAAGTTTTACTAATTAACCCATAGCTGGGAGGAGAAGAGGTGGATTCATACCTTTCCCAAGGGGATTTGCGCTTAAGTGAATTTAACGAATCAACCGGGAAGTGGAACTTGGTTCTTCAATTTCCAAATTCCAACCGCTATCATTACACCACCCGCACACCAGCACCTGCTATTCCTAAGCGGTCACCCATCTAGGTACTTACCAGGTTCGACGATGCTTAACTTATGTAATTGTACAGTTGTCAGATCGAAAAATATTGATTTTTTTATCATTTTACAAGTGGAGGTCCTGTTCATAATATAAATATAGTGTCAAATCAATCCCCCACATTTTAAAGAGACTGTATTTATATTTCCATCACCCACTTCTAAAATGACAAAGAAAATAATTTCGATTCTGACAGATGTGGCTCCAGAAAACAAAGTCTAATGAATGCTAATCTATTTTTTTCTTTCTTTTTTTTAATCATTTCACCCCACGCAAGGCAGGAATACCTCTATTACGCAGGGGGTTACAAAGAGTGAAAGTGAGGGAAAACACTGCGTATATGGGGAGGGGGTTGAGGAAAGGATAAAAGATGAATGGGATTTAAGAAGATAGAAGATGGTGATTGACGTTGCATTTAAAGATTGTAGTTATCAGGGAAGCAGGGAAGCGGAAGGGAGTCCCACAGATGGGAAGTGCGAGAAAAGAAACTGTTGGAGTAGAAGTGCCGGTTGCATTTAGTTATTTCAACAGTAAAAGGGTGGGACCTAAATGCCAATCTAGTAGCACGCTTAAATTCATGTAGCCGAAGCAGCAGGGGAAAAAGCTCGTCAGTTGCCTAGAAACTATTTGTAGAAAAGACAGAAGGAAGCCACGTCCTGTCGGTGAGAAAGTGACTGAAGCCGAGATGCCGGGTTAGGATGGATTACATTGCAGATACTTCTTTGGACTTTGTCAAGAACCTCGAGATGAATTGCAAGAGAACTTATTTTTAAGAAAAAAAAATCTTCCCTATTGTTTTACGAGTTGCCCAATCAAGTTAAGTAGTATCGAATTTCATTTTCTCTAATCAAGTATTTTAATAACCTGAATGAGTTTATTCAGTAAATGATGTCCAAATGTCTACATGATATATTTTTACTTTTCTGAAATCGCATGGTAATGGTAATCCCTTGGTAATGGTAATAGTGAGATTATTAAAAGGGTTTTGCCGTAAAATAGTTATTATTCTTTCTACTATCGATGGTGATGGACTTTTGCTTGAAGTAGCATGGAAATTATGCCAGTATTTATCCGACCTCTCCACGAGGCAGGATTTGGCACGAAGCCGATTTTATGAAGGCTGATCCGAGACCGTAGGCTCAGGTAAAAATTCCCCGTACACGGAGTCGGGTTTGTCTACCTCCTCAGACGAGACTCTGCTCTGCGGCATAGCCTCATCTGTGTTCCGAAAGCAGAGTGTTAGACGTCTTGATGCTTGCTCAAGCCTAAGCTGGAAAGCACGATAGTGTAGAAATTGTGCCATTATTTTGTCATCGAGTTACACGTGATATCCATTTTAGCTGTTGCTACTGTTGAAGGTTTAAAGTGACGTGGATTCCCTTATATGGTAATGTTCTTTGTGACTCTATTGTACTAATGTACGAGATTAGATAACGGATAGTCGACAGACTTCATTTGCTTGAAACCGCTTTTAATAATTGATCTGCGAAAGTGGTTGTATACAGATGGCAGTTTAGAATGGGTCTGATGCTATTAATGACATCCACATGACAGTCTAGACCTGATTAAGAGCATGACTCGAGTTCTTAGATTAATGTTTTGGTTTTTGTAACATCTTGTGACACGTAGCTTTCTTTTTCGGTTAAAAAGGGCATTGACGCTTTTGTAACTTCTCACTAATACCAGGTGAAACCAAAATTTTCTCCTTTGTTCACACCGGTCTGTTCAGCCGATACAGCCCACAGGAATCACTTTTTCCGGATGTACTAGCGTGACAGTTCCGATCAGAACATACCCTTATTTGTGTCTGGTCGTAATAATTGTAAACGTGTCCTCAAATAGTCTTTGTCTGCTTATAGAATGAGGCACCGTATAGGCTTTAACAAGTTTAGTTCTCGTGACTACTGCCGGATTTATAACTGTGTATTAAATAAGAGTAAGTCTCCATCCCTTCTATCTTTGCTCAATTTGAGATGCAGACAACTTCTCTTAATAAAGAAGAATTCCCTTTTAAATTCTTTTCTTGACTCATATGGATTATTTTTGCCTGACTTTCCACTTAGAATTGAATCTCTTGAGCGACATCCAATATAACTCCGTCCATTGTTTCTGCAATCATCTAAACTGTAGGTTCAAAAAGTATGTACAATAGTTCTTAACAAATGTGCTCCTGAACTGGCTCCTGAATTCTCTAAACTCTTCAATAAATGCCTTGCTACTTCTTGCTTTCCTGCTTGTAGGAAATCCTCTTATGTCGTTCCAGTCTTAAAGAACTCAAATGAATCACATGATCCTTCTAATTATCGGTCTATTAACCTTCGACCTCTTTTTGGCAAAATACTAGAGGTTTTAATCAACTCTGGCTTGGTTAAGCATCCCACCTAGCAGAGTCTTCTTTCACATAAGCAACATAGCCTTCCCTTCTCTTGGTCAATTGTTGATTTATTAACGACTAGCAGTAGAAATCGTCTTCGACTGGGTGTTTCATTACTGGGAATTTTAGCCGTTCAATTGGAACAGTTTATGTTTGATATCGGTCCACCTGAAAATCAATATTAGTAAAAACAACTGAGTGTAACTGAGGCACACCCCTAAATGGAGGGGGTTAACAATTTGAAGGGGGTGTAGCCCTGAAAAGGACCGTTTTGGGATTTTGCAAGGAAGGAACCTTTTCCATAGACCGTCATAATAATAATAATATACGATCATTTTTATTTATAATATAATTTTTTTTTATAATTCTAATAATCTTTTGTGTTAGATTTCAATTCTCTAAATTGAGTGTACACTGTTTTTTTTTACAGACATTAAATTTTGCCTTTGATTTTTGCGAAAAATGTAAAAAATTAGTTTTTTCGATTTTTTATCTTCAAGGTTGGAATTTTTGTCATTTATTTACGTGGATTATTTCCAGGAATAATTTTTTGTAGATTAACCTCCATTAGACCTTCTTTAAGCACGAATTGAAGAATTATCTATGAAACCAAAAAAAAAAAAAAAAAAATTCATCGAAATCGGATGAAAACTCTGGAAACGCATAAACAACATCCCATCACACACACACACATACATACATACATACTCATACACACACACATTTTGAGAATTATAGATTCTAGCTTTAGATAAGAATGATGAAGCTCAGGTTGTTGCTTTGGACATCTCAAAAGCATTTCACAGGGTTTAGCGTACTGGTCTTCTGCACAAGTTGAAAGTTTATGATATTTCTGTAGACGAATTTTTGAACCGATTCAATCTTTCTTATCAAATCGCGAAATGAATGTCATCCTGAATTGCCACACTTCTAGATCTTTCTGCATTAATGTAGATGTTCTCAAGGTTCGATCCTTGGACCTACATTTTCATCGACGAGCTTCCTGATGTTAGCAGTTCTCAAATCGGTATCTATGCTCATGATACAACTATCGACTTCTATCTTTACTAGTAAGTCTGAACGGTTCAATAAGGTCAACGGTTCAATAAGGTCAAATTGACAGCTGACTTAAAAAATGACCCACAGTCTGAGATGACCCATTTTGTTTTCTATCAGCAAGGCTGATGTTAACTTCTAGGTCGGTACCTTCTCAGAGTAACATTTCCTTCTGACATGAAGTGGAAAGATTATATTGAATCCATTGCTGCCAGGAAAGTTAGTTCACTGTCGAGCTACACAATTTTTTTTAAAAAATTAATGGATGTATTCCCAGGATTCGATCCTTGGACCTACATTGTTTCTAATTTTCATCGACGATCTTCCTGGGCTCATCAGTTTATCACGTGGGTATCTAGGCTGATGACACAACCATTTAATCCTATCTTACTCTGTTATGTGCCATGCGTGATACACGTTTCGGCGATCATGTATCTCTCGAAACATGATTGACTTTTTCCCGAAGTAGGTTGAAATTTCTTTCTGCGATAGACCAGTTAACATTCAAAGCTATAAAAACGGTATGTTCTGCTATTTATCCATAAAGGAAGAAGAGGATTCATACCTTTCCAAAGGGTATTAGCATGTAAGTGAATGTAATAGATTCGACTGGAATTCGAACTCGGCTCTCTGATTCCTCTATCCAAGCCACTATCCATTACTCCACCGTAAATTTGTTATAATTTATGTAAATTTATTGTAAAAATGTTTGTATATTATGAACGCGAAATTAATAAGAATAAATTCTTGTACAGTTTCCTGCATCCAATAGAATCCAAGCTTAAAATTAACGGAAGGCGTGAATCAGAGTTAAAGAAAAAAAAGAAATAGACGAAGAAAAACACAAAAAAAAATGTCTTTACTAATTGGGCGCCGAGTTGCAGTTGGAGTTGGAGTTGTCGTCTGAATTACTGTTTGGATGTTTGTCTTTGTTGCTTTAGGAGGTGCTAGAAAAAAAAACGAGAAAAAATAAACTTATGTAAATGAAAAAGAAATCATCTTGAAAATAAATTATTTAAATTGCAAAGGTGATGTATCAAATAATCTATTATTTTTATCTGGATTCATATCGTGAATAAGATTTGTTTAAACATTTTTGAAATTTGAAATAACAAAAGACTTTTACACACACACACACACACACACATTATATATATATATATATATATATATATATAGATAGATAGAGAGAGAGAGAGAGAGAGAGAGAGAGAGATGTATGTAAATTATTTTACATAAAGGATATCTGTGAAGGAAGTAAATGAATAAAAAGAAACAAAAGGAAAAACTATTCTTAACCGACGCGTCTCATCCTCTGAGGGCTTTTGTCAAACGACATGATCAATATTCATGAACGTTCTTAAAAACCTTAATAAATCAATGACATCCTTGCTCTTGTATATAAACACGTGCAACAAAATAAATCCTAGTATTTGTCTTGATAAAGTCCCTCAGAGGACGAAACACGTCAGCTAAGAATAGTTTTTCCTCTTGTTTCTTTTTACTCATATATATATATATATATATATATATATATATATATATATATATATATATATATATATATATATATATATATAATAAACAATAAGAAAATAAAAATTAAAAAATTAAAATCATTAGACACACTAGGTTGTAGATTAATATTCTTTCGTTTTTTTATTATTATTCTATTTAGATTCCTCGACTAGTTTCGACCGAAATGGCCAACATCAGGAGGAGAAATATTTCTGCTTGTTGTTGGCAGTGAACTACAGAAATGAATGTCTTTTGTTGAGAAAATGAACTTTTTGTCTGTAGTTTTCATTTGTTTTTTATTTTTTTATCTTTTTTCACATGAATCTTTTAACATTCCTTGTGTTGGTCAAACAGTCTCTTTTAAGTTGTTATTTGAGATAAGAACTGGATAGATACATTTTATCCTGAATTCTCTGGTCAGTTTAACAGTTTTATTGGACCTGGTGAGGGGATGTGTCTCTGTTTAGTGTTTGTGTGTGTGTTATTTGGTTCTTAGGGGAGTGAGTGAGTATGATATGTGTAAGCGTTGTGTATTGCTGTAGGTGTGTGTTATCATTTGGCTCATTAGGGAGTGAGTGAGTATGGTGTGTGTACGTGTGTATAATCGTGTGGGTGAGTGTATAAGTGTGAGACCTCCATTCCTCCTTAAGCATGTCTGTCTTGTGTGGGTGAGAAATGTGGGTAGGTTTTGATTTGTTGATTGTTACTATTATATATTGTTAAATTTATGATTTCGCCCGGCTGGGTATTTTGTTTTTAGACGTTGTATCCACTTATTTTCATGGGACTCTAAAATCTTTCTAATGTTATCTGCTCTGAACTTTTCTATTCTCTCAATTATAGTGAATCTGGCATGGGCTTTGAAATCGTGTTTTTCTAGGCGGAAATGTTGTTCTACAGGTAATAATTGTTCATAGGGAGTCGATTTAATAATATAATACTTATTTTTCACTTAAGTAAATGGACTGCTCCGTTATCTTAATAGTAAGTTATATATATATATATATTTATTAAAGACATTTTTATGTTTAACGTTGTTATTTATAGATACAAGTATTTAAGCAAATGCTCTGTTTATGATAAACGGTATTAAATAACATTTAAATATGTCCATTTTTATGTTTAACGTTGTTATTTATAGATAAATTAAACATAAAAATGTCTTTAATAAATAAATTGTCGGACCTTGTCCATTTCTTAATATATTTTTTTACGTGTGAAGTTTTATTCGTATTAATTCAATAGCTTCTGCTAATCCCTAAGATAATCAGGGCACACAAACAGATGTTACTTTAAATTTTGATTATTTTGCTTAAAATTGATACAAATACCAAAAGTATGTTTCGAATAAGTAGTGTACGTTACCTTTTGGAAAATTATACTCGATTACCAATCTACAAAAGTTAGTAATTTCGTCATATTGAACAGTTAGACATTGTTTATTGGTAATACATCTTTCTTGACAGACTTCTCGACCAGTTTTACCTGTAAAAGTCAAAGTTACATTTTTACTAAGAATTACGACTTCTAAATGCCTTTCAAAACAACAGCTGTTAACTTATAAAATGGTTCAGTCATTTGCTTTTGTTTCACATTCAGGCCATATCACGTTGAAACACTGGTTCCGGGACGATCACCGAAGTTAAAGAACGTCCGCTTCAGAATACCAATCGCTGTAAGCTTGGATGTTCGGGTGGTGTAATTGATAATGACTCCGAATTGTTAATCAGAGATCCGAGCTCCAATTCTCATTGGGTTGGTTATATTCACTTACGAACAAATACCCTTGCGAAAGATATGAATCCATCTCTTTACCCCCCCCCCAGCCATGGGTTAATTATAAAACTTGTATCACTAAACCATTATTGTCTCAAAAAACAATCTTATAATCTGAAAATATTATCTGACTATAAATAACCTGCAATGAGTTGATAAACCGTAAAAAAACGAATGAATGAATTAATCAAATACTGATTAGCTACTCAGGCATGTATTTTAGATTTATTTACATTCTCTGGAATATAAATGTATAGAAACTACCCTGGCCAAAAAGTGGGGGATCTGTTTATGTTTTGATTGTAATTTAGAATTGACCCCCTCTCTTAATATCCAAATTATCACTTCTTTGTTTATCAAATTCTGATTAGGTATGAATTCACTTCCCTCCAGATATGGGTTAATCATTATTGCCTGAAAAATATTATTCTTACAGTTTAAAAATATTCTCTAGTGATAAATAACCTGCAAATGTGTTGATAAACCATAAAAAACTAATCAACCAATCATGCTTCAGATTCAAACATAATATTATGCAAATTTCTCATATAAAGCAAAGCACTGACCTAAGTATGTTTTGACGCAAGCTGACTTATATTTTTTCAAGGAATTTTGAAACGCTATGTCTCAAAATAAACGTCCATTTTTACTTGTTAGTTGCTGTACAGACCTTGAGTATTTAAAAAAAAAATAACTCAGTTCAGTGTCATAGGTGATACATACTTGGTTGATCATGTCTCTTTCGATTCATGACTGACTCGGTAGAAGATATTCCCGCAGTAGGCTGCCGTTTCTTCTTGCGATAGACTGGTTGTTAACCAAGGCTATAGGATCGAATATGTCCTGCTATTCTATCTATAGCTGGAAGGATTCATATCTTTCCCAAGGGTATTTGCACATAAGTGAATATAACAAACCCGACTGGAATTCGAACTCGACTTTCAACTTTCTCATTCCAACCCGATATCCACTGCCCCATAAAGCACATCCCGAACAGAAATAAATCAAATCATTACTGAAAAATGACTACTACTACTACTACTACATTATCGAAAATCAGCAGTATTAAAAAAAACTGACTACGTGTAGCTAAATTTCCGATAATGTCCAAATCAATATTGAATGGCTCATGCAAAACAAAAGGAAACGAATATTATTGAATCCTTGATTGCTGAAAAATCCTATTTTTATATTGCGGTAACGAATAAGGATAATGGCATCGTAACTCTATTATTAAGTTATAAATGAAAACAATTTAATGGCCCTGTATATAATCCCTTTACGTCGTCTGCGACAAAGCATTCGTGATTGTCAGTGATAGAATTGGATTACTAATTGAGTACATATTTGCTGGATTATTGTTCTGTCGTAATATTCTTGGAGATTGAAGTTTAGTTGAAGGACATCTATTAAATATCCGAACATCTATCATGATTTCTATTCGTCCATTATTCGGCTAAAAATTCTGGAAAATGCTAAAGATCATTTCAGTTCAAGTCATTTTAAAAAGTGAATATTGCAGAGAGGTATATGTAGGTGTTTAGGGATTTTTGTGAAATATAATTCGCCATTCTGGTGATTGTTTTAAAGGACTTCTCTTTTGGGGTGATTTTATTGATGCCTATTTAGGGCGTCTGATTGTTTTAAAGCACTTCTGTTTTAGGGAGATTTTTATTGATGTCTATTTAGCGCATGTGATTGTTGTAAAGGACTTCTGTTTTAGGGTGATTTTATTGAAGCCTCTGATTGTTTTAAAGGACTTCTCTTTTGGGGTGATTTTATTGATGCCTATTTAGGGCATCTGATTGTTTTAAAGCACTTCTGTTTTAGGGAGATTTTTATTGATGTCTATTTAGCGCATGTGATTGTTGTAAAGGACTTCTGTTTTAGGGTGATTTTATTGAAGCCTCTGATTGTTTTAAGGACTTCTCTTTTTTGGGTGATTTTATTGATGCCTATTTAGGGCATCTGATTGTTTTAAAGCACATCTGTTTTAGGGAGATTTTTATTGATGTCTATTTAGCGCATGTGATTGTTGTAAAGGACTTCTGTTTTAGTGTGGTTTTATTGATGCCTATTTAGGGTATCTGATTATTTTGAAGCACTTCTGTTTTAGGGTTCTTTTTTATGATGCTAATTTTGAGATATGATTTGTGAAAATGTTTTATGTGATTCAAGTGTTAATTTTAATCACATACTATTTAATTGTAGTTTCGTATTTTCAGAAGTTGTGGTTTATTTCCCAAAACGTTTGTATTTAATGAGAATTTATTTTTCCTTTCCATTTACAGTCACTCAACGCAATCATGACAATTCTTTACAAAGAATATGGTATTCTGGAGCAAAAGAAACTAAAGTTAACAGTTGGAAATGGGTGTTATTTTTAGATTACACGCCATAAAATAGTTTGAAATGAGTCATAACATTCCTCAGATAAAAACATTTTGTCCACCTGTCCTTTCATTTTATATCGTAACTGATTTTTAATAGTCATTCTTTCAACGTATTTCTCTTAAGACAAGGATGTGTTTTCTCATCGGACTTATACAACCTTTTCATTGAAGCAGTCCTATCAGCGTCCATTATTGGCGGCTACAATTTTAACAACATAAGATATGCAGATGACACAGTGTTGATAGCAAACACAGAAAGGAAATTACAGGAACTCTCGCAAGAGTTATTAAAGGAAATCGAGACGAAATGGCAACATGTTCTATTAATATTCACCTAATACAAGGCTCAAGAGAGCCACTCAAAGCAGAGGGTTACTAAATAAGGTGTACGATAGGAATGTGAAAGGAGTTGATATGAGAAGTATGTAATATGATTGCGACATGTGTGTGATATTGTTTAAATATGTAAGAAGACAGAATGCGTGGTTGTCAGCAAAAGGGGCAGCCCAACACGCAAATTACAAAGTGAAGACGCCAAAATCAAGCAAGTACAAAAATTTAAATATCTGGGAAGTAATTTAACAGAGAATGAAAAGTCTGACACCGCAATCCGAAGTACTCACTGGGATAGCGAAAGGTGCCTTCCAAAAGCTAAGCAAAGTATTAAGAAACAGGAAAATTTCGTCAGAAACAAATAAAAGAGAACTGAACTGTCATGTAACATCAGTCCTTCAGTGGACAATCTCCTCATACTTGAAGCAATAGAAATGTGGTTCTACAGAAGGATGCTGAGAATATCATGTACAAAACATGTGAGCAATGACGAAGTTTTAGAAAAAATGGAAACAAAAAGAATGCTTACACTGTTTTTTTTTAGTTTTTTTTAGTTTTTTCATCATTTCACCCGAAGCAAAGCAATAAAGCCACTAAGACTAACTTTAAATCAGAAAGCGACAATTGAAATTTTCAAGTCATATAATGAAAAAAGAGGGCTTGGAAAAATTGACACTCACAGGATATATTGAAGGCAAAAAGGACAGAAGAAAGCAGCGAGTAATCTGCCCAACGAATTAGTGCAAATGGTTGGCAGAACAAGGATTGGGAGAGAGAGCAATAAGTTAAAACTCTCAAAGAGCTAAAAAGGACAGAAGATTGTGGAGAGCCATGATCGCCCACTTCATGAAAAGACACAGTATATAGAAGAAGTGATAGTTGCTTAAATTTCTTAGATTAAAAATTGTTTATTAACTTAATTAACTTTTGATTACTATTCTTTCACCTTGTTTTTTAAATTCATAATTAAAATTAAATTTACAATCAGAATTAAATTTACAATCAGAATTAAATTTACAATTAGAAATAAATTCATAGTCAGAATAAAATTTAAAATTATATCGTCTGGAATTATGATAATATTTTTATAAAGAGGAACAGTTTCTTTCTTTTTTAAATTCAAAGATGAAGATTGTTAAAAATTAATGAAAAACTCAAGCGCGCTATTTATTGAATTCATTTATAGAATAAACAGAAGTGAAAGGAAAGTATTTAAATGGACACTTACTTTGACCGATGGAGAGAAAAAATGCAGCGAAGATTAATAAAAGAAAGAACGTGTTGCTCATAATTCCTTGTTAAGCGGTTTAAGATTTTGAAAGTTTCATTTCAATCTGTGTGAAGAGAAATGGCAGTCGGCTGCTTTCAGTGAAAAAAAAAAATGGTTGGAAAGAGAAAGAGAAAGAGAATGGTAAAGCGAATAAAAGAAAGAGTGACAGAAAAATAGTTGGGAGGAGGGGAGAAAAGATAAGAAAGGAGAAAAGAGAAAGAAAGAGTGGAAAAGAAAGAGAGAGTTGAAAAGAAGGAGAAAATAGCAAAGAGAAGGCTGGAAGGAGGATGGGAAGAAAAAGAAAGAGGAGGAATGAAAAAATATTGAAGTAAGGGAGGAGAAAAGAGAGTTGAAAAAAAAAGAAAGAGAGGCAATCAAAAGGCCAGTCGGAAAGGAAGAGAGGAAGAAAGAGGGAAAAAGAAAAGTGGCAAAAAAAAGAGAGAAGATTGGAAAGGAAAGAGAGGAACCGGAGAAAGGAGAAATTAAGAGAAGGAAAGAAAGAAAGAGTGACAATAAAAAGGGTAGAAGGAAGGGGGAAGAGAAAAGGGAAGGTAATGAAGTAAGAAAGAAAATGGCAAAGAAAAAACGGCTGGAGCGAAGAAAGAGTGGGAATAAAGATAATTTATTTCTCTCTCTTTGTCTCTCTCTGTCTTTTATATATATATATATATATATATATATATATATATATATATATATATATATATATGAATATAAGATATTGCACATTAAGTGCTAGTGTTAATAAAATAGTGCTCGATGTAATATAAAATATAATATATAAATATATATATACTTTCATTGCAATATATATATATATATATATATATATATATATATATATATATATATATATATATATATATAAAAAATTAATATGACTACCGGAATAATACATATATATATATATATATATATATATATATATATATATATATATATATATAATTAATAAATTAATATGACTACCGGAAACATACATATATATATATATATATATATATATATATATATATATATATATATATATATGAAATTTCTCCGATTTAATCGGTAGAGAAGACAATATTATGAATAAAAATGACAATAGGAAAACTGGTAATTGCTGACGCGTTTCGTCCAATGTGGACTTTATCAAAGCAAAATACGAAAATGAAATTAAATGAACAAAGTAACTAATAAAAAACAAAACAGAATGTACCTAGCAACTGGAATGTAGAGAAACGCTATTTTTCATATTTTTAAATGAGAAATAACATCAGAGATTGTCACGTGTGGAGAATATTGTCATTATATCTGTGTTGATGTATTCAACCATTTTTCTTTCGATTTTATGAATCTGTTGTGCATGTTTGTTTGTAAGAGCATTAATTTTTGTTAAGAAAGGTGAAATAGGGAAAAAAGCCTGGGCGTAAATTGATATTTGGATAATTTTCTATGGCGGCACTCTCCAAAAATTTTTCCTTCTGAGTGAGTGATTTTCTTTTTTTGTGTGTAGCATTTTTAAAATCAAAATTATGGTTGTATTTATTTCTATGTATTACTATTGCATTAGCTAAGTTGTTTTTTTGTGAGGTCTCTTTTGTGCTCATAAATGCGTTTTTTTCAAACTTCTACTTGTTTCTCCAATATATTGGGAGGAGCAGTTTGGCAATTTATTTTATAAATGCCTGCTTCAGAAATATTAGTGCTATTATTGTTTGAAGATCTTAGTATATCTATAATGGTTTTGGAGGTGTTTGTGACTATTTCAATTGGACGAAACGCGTCAGCAATTACCAGTTTTCCTATTGTCATTTTTATTCATAATATTGTCTTCTCTACCGATTAAATCGGAGAAATTTTCATATATATATATATATATATATATATATATATATATATATATATATATTAATAAATTAATATGACTACCGGAATAATATATGTGTGTGTGTGTGTGTGTGTGTGTTTAGGCAGCAATCCTTCTTTCATGCATATTTCATTTCATTTATTTAGTTTTTTATACAATTTCTCATACGATCTAATAATTTTTTTCTTTTCGGGTGATAAATTATATAAAAACTGTCCGAATGTTTTCTTTATCCAAGCGCTTTCGGCTATACATTTAGCCATTTTCAAGGATTATATTTTAACTGTTAAAATAAGAAATAGTTTGTTGTATGTATGTTTTATAAAATGTTTTCATTTTTCAAAGCATGGTCAGGATATTGTGTCCATGTTCAAAGTTAATATTATTAAGTGTTGTTTTTTTGTTTTTATTAATAAGGCTTCCATTATTTTTAGCCTTTTTTGCATATATAAAAGAAAATTTGACTAGAAGAAAAGGGTGAGAGGCAAAAAGAGGAGGAAAAGAAAGGATGAGAACAAAGAGTAGGCTGAAAAAGTGAGGGGGAGAAAAGAAAAGGCCAATAAAAAGACTAGAATGAAGAAAGAGTGAAAAGGTAAAGTGAGGAAAGAAGGGGGGGCGAGAAAAGGAAGGTTGCTGGGAGAAAGAGAGAACGAGTAGCGAAGAGAGAGAAAGTTGAAAGGAAGGAAAGAAGAAAAGGAGAGGAAGGAAAAGGGGGCGGAAAAATTCTGAAAAATAAGGAAAAGTTTTGAAGGAAAAGAAAAAGGAAAGAGAAACGGTAATAAAATGGCTGGAAGGAGGGGAGGAGCGAGAGGAAAAGAAGTAAAGAAATAATGGCTAAGAAGGAGAAGGTTGGAAAGAAAGAGCGTGACGAAGAATGGGGGAGTAGAAAGAAGAGTGCAAGGAAAGGGGGACAAAGGGAGAGAGGGGAGGAAAATCGGAGAAGAAAGAAAAATGACGGAGAAGGACAAAGTTGGAAGGAAAGGGGGGAAAGAAAGAGGTAGTGGCAAAATAGGAGAAGGATGAAAGAAAAGTCAAAAAAAGATTCCATTAAAGAGAAGAGATAAAGAAAGGAAGAGTGGTCAAAGGAAGGAAGAAAGGCTGAATTGCAAATTGGAGGAGTAGGAGAGGAAAGGAAGAAGGGGTGATAATAAATAGGCTGGAAGGAAAGGAAGAGAGAAAATAAAGGAAAAGAAAGAAAGTGTAGTAAAGAAGAAGGTTTAAAGGAAGGGGAGAGGGGGAATAATGAGAGGGTGGTAAAGTAGGATAATACTGGAAGGAAAAGAGGGAGGGAGAGAAAGATAGAAAGAACAGTAATGAAGGAAGAGATCGTAATTTAAAAAAATACAAATCAAAAGTTGATAATAATGGCTGACAATAATTATAAGTCAGAGATGTTTACAGAGAAGAGGGTTGAAGAAGGAAGAGAGACTAAGAAGGTTGAAAGAAAGAAAGAAAGAAAGAAAGAAAGAATGCAATGGAATGGAAAAAAGAAAGAGAAATGGAAGCAAATGACTCAGAATCGAAAAAGAAAAACAAGCAAAAAAACAAAGAAAAAAGAAGGGAAGAAAGAAACATAAATTCAAGCAAATGACTCAGAATGGGAAAGAAAGAAAGAAAGAAAGAAAGAAAGAAAGAAAGGTATTGAACTAATGCCTTTATCCACTGTGTCATGTGGATAAAGGCATTAATTAGATCCGGTTACAGGACCCAAAGAGTATGAGTTCAATACCTAGTTAAGGCTGTGGAGAACTTGGAGAGAGGAATTAACAGGAGATAACTGATAACTGACATCCATTAAACATGTCCCGTGAAACTAGAACAGTCTACCCCAGTGAGCGAAATAAAGGGTTCAGTTCGACATTCCAACCACCTGAAGAAGGCCGGAGCGTACAACGGCCGAAACGTTGTGATAAATATGGCAACAAAGATAGTCCGAATAATGTAAATAGTGCAGATTTTAGAATGATGAAAAATCTTTCTCATCTGTCATCATTGGTAGCAAGGTTGTTTTTATCTCTGTTTCAGGGTTCATAGAATATCCTTATTGTCTATCATCACCGATGGCAAGGTTATTTTTAGAATATTGAAATATCATCATCATTCTGGATCACGACAATTATGTCCATGATATAAAAACACTTTATTTCAGAGACGGAACTGAAGAGCTCAAAGTAACGGAATTTCGAACATGCTTTGTTCTCAGAGGGGTTTTTATAAGGCTAATTTGTACCCAAAATTATATACACATATTTACCTATGTCCCACTTGGAGAAAATATAACTTGTATGCAACAACAAGCAGAGTGAAGGGGGAACGAAAAAAGAGATTCTTACGTAGAATAATTCTCAACACGAACTGAAGGTGCAAGAGATTCTTCTGTGTTTATGTAGAAGTCACATTCGATTCCAAATTCGAGCCGGTCGAATTCATCTTCTATGTCACTAGCGAGGGCATATTCCGCAAACGGAAACGCCATGTCTTAGTTTTTTTTTTTTTTTTCTCAACCTGAGGACTGCAAGCTGAAGATAGTCTCTTACTATATCTGGGGAAGATATGTTTCCACAGGAAAACGGCGCAATAAGCTTGTACACTGCACCACGTGCTGGAGAAGGCAGATTTAGCCTCAGCGCAGGCCAAGGGTCCCAGAAATAAAATATCAGCTCGGTTTGATTCCTGGAAGCTGACTGATTGACCACTTTTGTCACAATATAAAGTGACGCCACTAAGCGGCTGTCACGTGACCCACGTGACTTCATCTCTACCAAAGGAAGATAATCACCCTCTTGTATCCCTATAGCGTTCTTGGGCTAACGTTTTTCGATGACATGAAGTGGAAATGATTCTATTGAATCAATTGCTAGGTCTGCTGCTAGGAAAGTTGAACCACTGTGTCATGCTAGACAATTTCTCTCGTCAGAATCCATTTTACATATTTATTAGTCTACCATTTGTCCATGCACTGATTATTGCTGTCACATCTGGTCTGGTGTTACTGGTATGTATTTAAAGATTCTCGACAAAATCCAAAGAAGAATCTCCAATGTTACTGGCCCTGCGCTGGCATCTCGGCTCAGTCACTTTTTTCCACGGCCGTAACGTAGTTTCCTTGTGGTTTTTCTAGAAATACTTTCGAGGTAATTGTTCTAATGAATCTTCCTCTTTGGTACATAGACTTTATGAATTTAAGCGTAGTCTTAGATTGGTGGCAAGGTCTCATCAACTTATCAACTCTAAGTTCTATGCTAGCAGTTACTCTTCTCGCACTTCTCGCTTGTGCAACTCTCTTCCGGTTTCTTGCTTTCCAGTCAACTTTGATCTTCAAAAATTTAAATGTAGTGTCAATTTTCTGTCTTCTTAATTGCTGTTCTTTTATTGTTCTCTCCTCTCCATAAGATTTATTCTCTGATATTCTTTCACTCTCAGTAACCACATGCATCTTAGTGGCTTTATTGCTTTGCTTGTAGGAAAATGATTTAAAAAATGAAATAAAATAAAATAAACAGTATTACTTTCATTGTGTAGTTAAGAGTGTCAAATTTATTCGAAACTGTCTTAAAGCCTTCTTGGACTAATGTTTTCCACTGACATGAAGTTGAAAGATTATATTGAATCATTTGCTAGGTTTGCTTGCTAAGAAAGTTGGCTCACTGTGTCGAGCTAGACAATTTTTCTCGCCAGAATCTATCTGACATATTTATAAGTCTACCATTCGTCCATGCATTGAATATTGCAGCCACATCTGGTCTGATGTTCCTGCTATAAGTTTAGAGATTTTATTTGGATAATAAAGAAGAAGAATCTGCAATGTCATTGGTCCTGACCTGGCATCTCGGCGTCAGTCACTTTTCCACCATCCTAACATAGCTTCTCTGTGTCTATTCTATAAATACTTTCTTAGTAATTTATCTGATGAACTTTTCTCTGTGGTGCCTAGACTCTATAAATTTAAATGCACTACTAGATTGGAAAGAATGTCCTAATAGAGAACGGAAAGTGAGACACTGAGATCCGAAGACATTGTGATGGTCCAAAGACGCATTCCAAAAGCTAAGCAGGGTACTCCCAGGCAGAAAAAAAATGTTGGAAACAAAGAAAAAGAACTGCTACGTGATATCTGTCCTCCTGTATGGCAGCGAATGTTGGACAATCTCCTCAAAGATGAAGAAGAGACTCGAAACAACAGAAATATGGTTCTACAGAACGATGTTGAGGATACGTTGAACCGGACATGTGAGCAATGACGTGGTTTTGAAAAGAAGGGAAACAAAGGGGAAACTTAACACCAGGAAGAGGCGGCTGAAATTTCTGGGACACGTAACGAGGAAGGAGGGCTTTGAATGTATGATACTCACAGGGCGAATAGAGAGAAAGCGGGACAAGGGAAAGTAGCGTGTGACATACTTAACAGGTTTAAGCAAGTGGATGGCAGAACAGGGTCTAGGAGAAATAACAAAAGAACAAACGTTATTAAGAGTAACAAGGGACAAGAGGATGTGGAGGGCCATGATCGCTTACGTCTTGAAGGGGCACAGCACATAAAAGAAGAAGACTAGAGTGGCGGCAAGGTCTCATCATTTTACAGTAACCGTAAGTTCTATGCTAATAGTTTCTTCTCTCGCATTTCTCGTTTGTGGAACTCTCTTCTGGCTTTCCTGTTAACTTTGATCGGAAATTAGATGCAATGTCAATCGTTATCTTCTGTCTCCTTAATTCCTCTTCTTTCATTGTTCTTGTTCCTTAATAATGATTTTTCTCCAATTCTTTCACGCTCAATAACCCACTGCGTCTTAGTCGCTTTATCGCCTTGTTTGGCGTGAAATAATAAAAAAAAAGACAACACAATAATCCATAAACCTAAATAAACCATTATTCGGTTGTTGGGAAATTAGAACAGTACAAAACTGTATCTGGAATTAATTTATCTTCTTTTTTACTCGACAATGTCTCGTTTCTCGTGCATTTCCGTCTTTAATTGGGTAAATTTCAAAAGAAAGAGTCTACGTTCCTCATGAGTTTTTGCTTGGGAACAGAACACTACGTCCCTCCATCCATAGCAGTATTCTAACCAGGAATACCAACCGTTCATTTTTAATCGCATTATTACTGGTGATGAAAAATGAGTTTTGCATGAGTTTTGCATATCAATTGAAAGTAAAAAGGATAGCGGTTATCACAAAATGAGAAATCAGTGTCAACCCCCAAATCAGGAATCTATTCACATAAGTCGTTGCTTAGTGCCTGGTCTAATATGAAATGTGTCGTCCATTACAAGCTGATGGAACATGAAAGGACCATCACTACAAACGCTTATTGCCAGCAACTTGATCGGGTAAACAATAAGCAAAGTATGAGAAAAAAAGAAAAATTTCGTTGGAAATAAAGAAAAGAATACTTAACTGTTCTATAATATCAATCCTCCTATATGGCAGTGAATGCTGGACAGTCTATTTACAGATGAAGAGACTTGAAGGTTTCTTGAGTATATCCGTTTTCCCTTTTGGTTCTGAAATGATTTATGGGAAGTAAAGATATGAACGGGTAAACATGGTCGAGCTTAAGTCAGCCTCGCACTGAGGTGGGAAGACCTCTACTTCATGGTTAAGGCTGCTGAAAACATGTCCGAACGATCTCGTTGGAAAGTGAAAAAGTTCAGCCGCCAGTAGACCGCGGATACTAACCCCCCCAAGTGAGAACGCGTGGTTCACATCTTGAAGCCAAGAGGAAGATTCTGTCCTTTCCGGAAATGGGGTCATAAATAGCCCAGGTGGCCAGAGACCCTTTCCGGTTTCTTGGTAACTTGCATCATGGGGAAATTAATTAATTTATTTTTTATTCATTATTATTATTTTATTTATTGGTTTTATTTCATTTTCCCTTCATTACAATTCTTTTGGCTTTTTTATTCCCTTCGCTCGGAAGTCTTGTAGCTTTCCTTCTGCCATCAACACAGTGTCATCTTCTTTCCTAACCCTTGTTCCATCACCTATTTATTCAAGCTCACTAAGTATGTCATACGATGTTTTCCTCTGCCCCTTTTGCCTTCAATCTGCCCTGTGAGTATCAGATTTTCCAGGCCCTCTTTCCTCATTGTGTGCCCTAGAAAATTCAACTGTCTCTTCCTGGTGTTAAGTATAAGTTTTTTTTTGTTTCCATTTTCTCTAAAACTTCGACATTGTTCACATAATCGGTCCATGGTATCCTCAGTTTTCTTTCTGTAGAACCACAATTCTGTGGCCTCAAGTCTGTTCTTCATTTTTAAGTAGATTGTCCAGTATTCGTTGCCATACAGGAAGACAGATATCATATAACAGTTCAGTACTGTTTTCTTAACGTGTCTGCCATCAACACTATTTCACCTGCATTTCTTATATTGTTAAGAATAAAATTGTGGCAGCCAATTATGAATCCTGGTAGGACTTCTAATTCTCTCATAACCGCCTTGTTGTAGAGGGTGAATAAGTCCGATGAGAAGACACATCCTTTTCTTATATTATTGTACACGTGCCCCTAATTATTTTATTGTCCAGGCACTATCAGGAAAAAAAAGGAAAAAAGCTGTTACGTCTATCGTTTGAATCTTAACAAGGTTTAAATTTAAATTAGAAAAAAAAAAAAATAATAATTTTCAAGGGAGATTATTCAAATATTCCGTTTGTCTTTTCGAAACTATTATCTCCCTTTATAATTTATTCCCCCTCCTCTCTTTATTCTACTCCAACTACTACTACAGTTGTGTTTTCAATACTCTTTAAAAGAAGCCCTCAACATCACAATCAGGTACCTCTTTTTTTTATATATATATCTATGTATATAGATATCTATATATGTTTATATGTAGCATTTTTGACTTTCTGAAGTTGTTGAATAAGTAAATATATTTATATATACTGAATGATCGAATAAGTGATCCATTTCACTGCATCGTCTCTCTAAACAAAGCCAGGCACGTTTTTTTTGTGTCTGATCAAAAGTGTTTACAGTTTAGAAATTGATTATTACTCAGGTTAAAAAAAGATCTTCTTTTTTTAATATTGATTTAATTTCATGAAATTTTGGATCGGGGAAGGCAAAAATATATATATATTTTTTCCAAAAGCTAAGAAAATATAATTGTGTTTTTTAGTTTAATAATGAAATGTATCACTGAGGAAGACTTTTTTAGTTTAAATTCAAATTATTTGCTATTTTCAAAGATAAATCAGAGACTGTATATTTGTCTTTTAAAGATATTTGAATAAATTTATTTATATTTTATATTTTACAATGTATTTTTTTAAGATAAACTTTCCCTTTAATTAAGGTCTTTTTCTTTCTCATTGTCGACAAAAATTGAACACCTTTTTTTTAAGTTAATTGAAAATGAAGCACTTTGTTTTTATTTAATTAACTGTCGTCTTTTTAATGTTTGGATTTAAATCCCAAATTCATATGACGTTTCGATTCCTTTCTCTTCTTTTGTTTTTTTTTTATAAACTTTTGACATTAAAAACGTTTTTTTTGTTTTTTTTTTGTCTCTGATGAACAGAAGAAAAGGTTTTCCGAATAATAACGAATTTTCTTCGTGAAACTATAAAATAAAAACACAATATACCACAAAATCATCAACGATTTTTTTAATTTATATTTTTTATTTAAACTTAAAATTTTAAAACATTTTTTCGAAAAAAAAAAGATTTCTAAATGCCTTCACCTGAGCAAATGTAACCAAACTGGCCTAAAAAAAAAAAAAAAAGAAATAATTATATACATAAAAAATCACTTTTTTTAGTTTTCTTTTGTCTTTTTCTGCATATATAAGTCGATTTTTTTTATTCTATACATTTTTCCAACTGGTATCTTTATCTTTGTTGGGTTTTTTAAAATTTTAGTACATTTTTGCTGATATAGCTTTCACACTAAATGAAGTATTTTGAAACACGACTTCATTTTCCGAAATATCATCATTCTTGTTGTTTTTAGCACAACATTTCTGCCAATACAATTATTGGGGTTCCAAAGAAAACCACCATGGAAAAAAAAAGTCCTTCCCCACCGTAGAAAGTTGAATCAAGAGAGTTAATGAATTTAATTTTTTTTTTTTTAAGACCTTAGAGAATTTATTAATTCTCTAAGGTCTCAAAAAATATTAAAAAAAAAATATACAGATATTAAACGAAATAAAAATCATCATTTAAAAATTTTCAATATATTCCCTGAATGGATTTTGTAGTGACAAAAACTAATTTTCTTCAGATTTCCGACATTGTCTTTTCAGTATAGCTGCAGATGAGACTGTATTCATGGCAGACACAAAAGGAATACTACTGGAACTACTAAGGTAGTAAAGGAAAGCAAGAAGAAAGGACTAACTATCGACTGTAAGAAATCTGATAGGTGTCAGCACGAGAAAAAAAACTCCATATCCGAGCTATGAAGGGGAGACGTCGAAATCAACTAGATACAAAATTTCCAATACCTGGGCAGTTTTTTAACAGAGGATGGAAAATGCAATCCCGAAATCTGAAAGTGCACTGGAATAGTGAAAGATGCCTTCCAAAAGCTATGTAAAGTATTAAGAAGCAGGAAAATTTCATTAGAAACTAAGAAAAGAGTTTTGAACTGTTCTGTAATACCACTCCTCTTGTATGGTAGTACATACTGGACAATTTCCTCATGGATGGGAAAACTTGAGGTAGCAAAAATGTGGATCTACGGAAGGATGCTGAGAATACCATGAAGGAAGCATGTAAGCACTGAAGATATCTTGAGGAAAACTGAGACAAAAAAGTCATTTATATTTAGAATTGAAAAAGATGAAATTTCTAGGACATATAATGAGGACAGAGGGCTTGGAGAATTTGACACTTATAGGACATATTGAAAGTAAAAAGAGACAAGAGACAGCAGGCCAGCTACCTGATGAGCTTGTGTGAAGACATGGCAAAAAGATAAACGTTACTAAGAGCTACTCAGAAGTTGTGGAGAGCCATGATTACTCAGGTTCTGAAGGATCACAGCACATACAAAAACATACCACTTATTTTTCAGAATAATATCTTCGTCATTTTTGTTTTTTGCACGGTATTTCAGCAATTTTAAGCTTCATGCATCCTTAGGAATGTGCAGCTTTTTTAACCTTTGGCATCAATTTTAAATTACTTTAGCATCTTCATGTGCAAGGTTTAGCACTTGAACATCATCCTTGATCGTTTTAAGCAATTAAATATCTTTCTCCTCTTTAAGATGAAGGAATGCTTTATTCTATTGACAAAGCTATTGTATATTTCAATAGCATTATTTTATTAGCATTATAGCCAAATTTCTTTTGATGTTTCAAAGCATGTGAATTAACTTCTTGCATCTCGTATCCAATTTATTAATTGTCATATGAAGATTTTTACATTAAAATCCTATTTTTATTGTAACCAGTGAATAACTGGTTAAGTGTCCACCATAAGCAGTGGAAGAATGATTGTTAATCATGGGTTATTCCCCTTTGCATTTTAACACTTGAAAATTCTTCCATTTCTAAATTAGTTCAGGACAAAGGATTCTTTTGTTAACAACTTTGCAAAAGATGGTTGGCCTCTTGAAAGCCACTCTGATCCCCCCACGTCCTAGCCATTTACTTTAAAAAGAGCTCATTTTACAATTTCTAGAACAAATAAAAAGCGATATTTCCATCAGTTTGTTATGTGCCATGCATGGTACATGCTTAGGTGATCATGTATCTTTTGATACATGATTGATGAGGCAGATTTTTTCCCCGTAGTAGGTTGCCATTTTTTTCTGTGGTAGACCAGTTGCCATCCAAGGCTATAGAACCCAGTCTGTCCTGCTATTTACTCATAGAGGAAGAGGATTCATACCTTTCCCAAGGATATTAGCATGTAAGTGAATGTAATGGATTCGAATAGAATTTGAACTTGGCTCTCTGATTCCTCAATCTGAGCCAATATCCATTACTCCACCGTGCCTCCTCCTTTAAATGAAATAAACTTTTATTTCGGAAAAAAAAAAAATTCTGCACATAAATGTTTTGCAAAATAAAAAAAAATAAAGATATACAAAATAAAAAAAAAGTTCTGTACTTAAATTTTACCTAAATACAAACTGGTAACATAAAAGACATTTGAAAATTATTTCATAATATATAGTTAATACTTAAAGAGGAAAATGTTATCATTTATTTAATTATTAATGTGATCCTTGAGCTGCAAGCTTTTCAATATCAAGCTCAAATGTTGTCTGATCGATGAAGATCGCCTCTTTTTATGATTTCTAAAACGCAAAGAACAACAGGATTGTAACTCTGTGGGCCTTTTCATTGAACTTGTGGCTTCTGTAATCCTAAAATTTTTCTGTGGGCCTCATAAAATTTACCCAGGCCCCTTTGTGTCTCCCCGGTTAAGAACCACTGATATAATTGATTGTAAAAAAGGATTTCAGGTGTGTGTATGTAGTGTAAGGACTATCGATAAGGCAAAGCTGCATCAATGAACTGAGATCAAATTCCAACCAAGTCTTTTGCAGTCACTTTCACACTAATTACCTTGGGAAAGGCATCAATGGTTCTCTTCTTCCCCCACACAGACTTAACTGGGCCATCTAGCCTTGGGTGACAGCTAGTCTAGGAGAAAGACTTCTTTGAATTCAAAATTGTGGAGAAGACAGTGGGATACCTCTACACTATTTTTCCAAAGAATTCATGGTAATCTACAAATAATAGAGGAAAGAGGAATCAGGGGAGAGCCATGATCGTCTATGTCCTGACATTTTAAAAAAAAAGTCTAATCTTCAAAGTCAAGTAGGGCAACAAATCAATGCAGGTATTTTTTTTGGTCCTCTAGTTGAGGTCAGAGGTCAGCAAACTTTCTTGGGGAAAACCAGATTTTTTGCATTGTTTTTTGAAAACACATGCACACACACACACACACACACATATATATAAGGCTCAAACACTAATATTATATGGTTATGATTTATTACATTAGAATTGTAATCACGATCCAATTCATCAGACCTACAAATTCAAAAAGCGTGTGTATATATATATATATAACTTTATGTTAGGATATTACATCAAAATTATGACAAAAAAACACTACACAATTGCAGTTGTGTTTCGAGGCATATCAAATGCATCTCATCAGGCAATTGTAAATGACTGGTAAGTAAATGATTTATTGAGATTTAAAAGCAAAATACAGCCCCTTTTTACACAAAAAAAAAATTTTAAAATCTCAATAAATTGTTCTCTTACCAGTCATTTACATTTGCCTGATGTGTGTTGATTCGAATCAAAACACAACTGCATGTTTTCGATGTAATATCTTAAAATAAAGAATGTTACTCTACTTTGCATTGAGCCCTCTTTTAAATCAAATGTTACGAACATTGGAACTGTATTCTATTCATTCTCAACTTACCTGTATATATATATATATATATATATATATATATATATATATATATATTAGGGGCTGATATATAATGAGATGATGATATATATTTCTATATATCACAAACAGTATTGGGGAAAAGTTTATAACAAAGTGGAAAACGTTTTCTTGTCATACTTTTCATCATCATGTATACATATATATATATATATATATATATACTATTTACATTATTCAGACTATTATCCTCATATTTATTACAACGATTTGGCTGTGGTACACTCTGGCCTTCTTCAGGTGGTTGGAATGTCGAACTGAACCCTTTATTTTGCTCACTGGGGTAGACTGTTCTAGTTCCATGTGCCGTGTTTAATGGATGTCAGTTATCAGTTATCTCCTGTTAATTCCCCTCTCCAACTTCTCCACTGACTTAACCGGGTATTGAACTCACACTCTTTTGGGTCCTGGATCTAACCAATGCCTTTATCCCCTGTGCCTTGTGTCCTAGACTGGACTGTCCTATCCTTTTTGAATGGTCCTCGAACCTTCTACAGGGTGGAACGTTACTGTCAAAAAAACAACAAAAAAGACTCCAGTAAGTATCTGTCTCCTCCTGCTGCACTTTATCTTTACAAGATTTAAATCAGGCGGAAAATAGACGACCTGTGCCATATCTGAGTTGGAGTCCTCACTTTCCAGTCTTTCAAAAGCATCTACATGGCCTTGTGGGTGATGAATCATCTCCAGTCTACAAGCCCATAGAAAAAAATATCACAAGCCTTGTGGTAAATTATCATTATTTCCATGGCAAATGTTTTGATGAGCTACATTCCTTGATTCCACCAGTTCAGACTTTCACAGCTAGGATCCCCCCTCACCATCGTATGTACACTGAGAGAATTTGTCCGGATTCCCTTCATATTCCATTTGTAAGGAGGATGTTTCATTTGGGCAGTTGCTTTCCAAGAACCACTATGTTGTGGAACAGGTTCCTGAGAGGATGTTTCCTAAATCACTAGTCTTAACCTTTTCATGTCTAGAGTCCACTGTTATCTATCCTACATATCCTCATAAACTGCACTTTCTACCTCTTTTTCTTATGATGGTTTTCTATGTGTAGCTTAGATGAGGCACAAGGTCAAAAGTACAGGGCACCCAATGAAGATTGAATACGCTATTCAGTCATAATTGATCTAGCAAGATCAATTTCTAAGGAAGATCATATTGAATCAATTTCTAAGGAAGATCATATTGAATCAATTTCTAAGGAAGATCATATTGAATCAATTTCTAAATCTGCTGCTAAGAAAATTGGTTCATTATGTCTTGCCAGGTTTATTTTTCACACCCGAATCTACCTTACTCATTTTTTAAGTCCACCATTTGTGCATACTCTGAATATTGCTGTCACATCTGGTCTGGTGCTCTGGCTATATTCAGAGATTTTATTTAGATAAAATCCAAAGAAGAATCTGCAATGTTATTGGTCCTGACCTGGCATCTTGACTTCAGTCACTTTCCCACTGATGTAACATAGCTTCCCTGTTTCTTTTCTATACGTACTTTCATCATTAGTGTTCTGATGACCTTTCCTCAATATAAAAATGATGTAATCATCATAAATATTTCTCAGAGTTTCACTTTTAAAAGTTGGTATTTTTATACCCCCACCCCACACAAATAGTAAATATGGGAACTAGTTAGGATTTCATAGAGATTCTGACGTATTATGGTGATTGTAGCAAGAATAGTAAGTAAAAATGTGTTGTTTTGATGTAAGGAATACTGTGGTGTGTTTGGGTCAGTAATTGTGGCCGCCTAAGCTGGCTAAGATAAGGCAGATTAAAGACCAACCTCCTCCCATCTCCCCACCTCTTGGCCTTGTGCTATATTTTTGTACTTTCAAATTAAATATCACTTTCCTCAATTTACCTAGAGTCTATGAATTTAAGCGCTGTACTAGATTGGCGACAAAGTTTCATCATTTGACAGTTGAAATGGCTGCTAGATGGAACCGTAAGTTCTATGCTAACAGTTTCTTCTCTCACACTTCTTGCTTGTGGAACTCTCTTCCAGCTTCTTGCTTTCCCGTCAACTTTGATCTTCATAAATTCTAATGCGATATCAATCATTATCTTCTTAATTCTTGTTCTTTTATTGTTTTCTCTCCTTAATAGCATATTTTCCTCATATTATTTCACACTCGGTAACCTCTTTGCGTCTTAGTGGCTATATTGGCTTACTTGGGGTGAAATAGTTAAAAACAAAACTGAAAATGAAAGGAAACTTATTTTTGAAATTTACAAATTCATTTTTAATTCTTATTATTCAACATAAAGCATTTTTATTTTGATTTACCCTATATGAACCAAAAAACATTTGGAAGAACTCTCATTGCAATATATAACAAGAAAATTAAGAACTAAATGATAAGAATCTGTCTATATTTCTGAGATGAGGTATTATGTACACTATTTACATTATTCTGACTATTGTCCTCATCTTTGTCACCATATTTATTACGTTTCGGCCCTTCAGTATCTGTATATAAGATATTTTGAGGTGAGGTATTTTGTACACTATTTACATTATTTGGACTATTGTCCTTATCTTTGTCACCATATTTATTACAACGTTTCAGCTCTTGTATGCTCCGGCCTTCATCAGGTGGTTGGAATGTTGAACTGAACCCTTTATTTCGCTCACTGGGGTAGACTGTTCTAGCTCTAGTTGTGGATGTCAGTTATCAGCTATCTCCTGTTAATTTCCATCTGAAAGTTCTCCACTGCCTTAACCGGGTATTGAACTCACACTCTTTGGGTCCTGTCACTGGATCTAACCAATGCCTTTATCCACTGTGCTATGTGTCCTTGAGGACATCTGTGTATGAATTTCTGGGTATTATCCTAATGTCTTCAGTAACCATTTTTTACCAGTGCCCATATTACATGTTTTTGCTAGAACTCATATTGCAATTTTTGTTGTTATTATCGCTTTTCTCTGGTACTCTTTATTACTGGTTCCCATATTGTATTCATTTCTATGTTTGGTCGGCTCAGGAGATTTTTGTAGCCTAGCATATGTGCTGATTCCTAAAGTTTACGAATTTTCCAATGGTGTTCTTCATCTATGATCTCAACCTGATACCACAGAGGGCAGTGATCTCCCTTTTCTCTCCATATGTGGTCAGCCATGACTGATTTTTCCATTTCTCCTCGTGTTACAGCTTTCTGGTGTTCTTGAAGCCTTACCTTAAGGCCTGTCTCCACTTTATATTTCTTTCTGCAACTGCACAGGATAGCGTACACACAGTGTTTAGTCATGTTCTCTTCTATGGGAGGGGGGTCTTATTCTAGAGAGATATCTGTGAAGTACCGTCCAGCTTTTGAAATGATAAGTCTCTAATATTGTAAATTGGATATTTGCAAACCCCATGGTACTAATGCCTGTGAGCCAGGCTGGGGCAAAAGTCTTGTGCACACCCCCTCTACTACATTTCAGTTTTTGTAAGGCAGTATTCATATAAAATCCAAATTTTACTGTAACCTAATTATGTACAATAAGGTCATAATATTGTAAGTGCTATTTTTACCATGTGGATAGGTGGAACTTGTGCTGTTAAGGTTCATATCTGTATTATTTTGAGACAATGTTCCTTTTATCTCTTGCCACTTAGCATCAAATTAATTTCATGTTAAAGAGCAAAGCAGACAACTGGCTGGGTGCAGAAGACTAATGTCATGTTTAGCCTGTTGTAAAAAAAAACTTTGGAATGCAGTCAAAATCCATGAAAATTTTTCATTCTTTAATACTCAGTTGGTCTTAGTTTAACCTTTACCCTCTGCATTATTAATATTACTGCCCTTTCAACTGCATTCTTTTTCAAAGCCTCTCAATTGCAGTGTTTTCAGTTGCCATAGCAGGATATGACAACACAACTATGAAATTCAAACAAACTCAGGGATCAGTCATTTTCAGTGGCCGGATAAACATTTGTACAGCAGTGATAAATATTAATTTGCAACATATATAAATGTAGGTAGAAAAACATAGATGTTGATAAGATAGGGAAAGTCACAAAGTTCTGCCTAGGGGGCCCAAAATCAGGCTTACTTCCCCTCACCCCAAATCACTTAGAGGATTTAGTGTAGTATGCAATGGCCATGGCTGTGAGAATGCTTCATAGTAATAAAAGAAAAATATTGATAATTTATTTCATTCATTTATAATTTGATTTCTTTTTCTTTCTTTTTTTCAGGCTCCAGTTGACAGGACCGTCAATCTCCTTTGGGCCCAAAAAAGACAAAGAGGATAAAAAAGAAAATGTCCTATGCAATTTAATACAATTTGGTTATGACGATTGCTGAGAATTTATTTCAGCTTTTGTCTTTGCTAACAGAAAACTGGATAACTGCCCAGTCACACATTTGGGTATAGAACTACATACCCCAAAAAAGAAAAAAAAGAAAAAATTATATCAAAAACTGTCGATGAATTTTAAGCATAAAAATTTGGGTTTCTTCTAAAAGCAGTTAAACTAAATTACTTTATTTTCCATTGCCAAAAATCTTTGCATCCAAATTCCTGGACTTTGAATTTGGTTATATACCAAAAAGCTGTGTCTATTAATGATTCAGCAAACTTTGAATTTTAAAATTTTTTCAATAATGTTGCAGTATTAATTTGTAGATGTTGTAAGCATTTATAGACTATGGAATCCATACCATTTTTATATTATACCATTTATAGACTCGATGGAATCTATGAATACTGCCTGAAAAACCACTGAAATAGAAACTATAGAAGTCATTAATATTTGCCTGGAAACTATTCATATTTAATGCTTTACAAGATATGAAATCAGGAAAAAAAATAGGCAAATAAGTTTTAAAAACCGAAAACATTATAATTTTTATCATGATAATTCTGTATCCGATGCCTCTCTTCTGAGTAATGGTTAACACACTAATCTGGCAGGACTGATCTTTCTGTGTAGTCATTTTACTGGTGCTCTGCTATTGAAGCCCAGTTAATACCTAATAAACCAAGACAACATAATTATTATTGTCAGAGATCAAAGTACAGTATCTGTTCTATTAAGAGAGAAAAGAAACAAAAACAGTTTAGTTGCGTGTCCAGATGTAGCAGTGGTTAATAACTTCTCTCACTGACTATTTATGCCCAATTGTTAGTTTTACCTTCACAAGGTGCCTCACACATAATGGCCTTATACCAGACTAGGGTAAATTTACTGAATTTAAATGAAAACAGCTTATAATTCCAAAAATGAAACTTAGAAATCTTTTAATGAATAACAAAAACAACCCTTTTAGATAAAATTACTTGAAAAAGTCTTCATATGAAATTTTCTGGGAAATTGTGAAATTGTTCGCATACAACATCTAGAGACAAACAAGTCTATAACAAATGATTAGCGACACCCTTTCACTGTAAATCATTCCAGCTTTAAGTGTTACAAAGCCCTTTTGGCCATTGCGTATTTGACAACTGACAAGGGAGATGCGCTTTATCTTGGACTTAATCTGCTTCTTTAATAACTCTTTGTAACTTTTGTATCAAAGAAATTCACAACATCAATATTTTGCATAAAATTAGCAAGTATTCCCTGAAAAGCTGGATAGACATCGTAGGACAGGTGAAAAATTATTCTAAGGAAGTCTTTTGATTATATATATATATATATATATATATATATATATATACGTTCTTCTACTAAGGGTCATCTTTATGTGGATATTTTCGGTGTGAGAAGTTTTGATAGTCAAACAGAGAAATTACAGTGGGTTGCCAGTTTGTGTATAAACATTTTTAAATCCATCACCTTTCAGTCTTGTCTCTGCATTACGATTCTTCCTAAATAATATTATTATCAAAAAATGAGACCAGCTCCCTCAAAATTAGCCTAATTTGAAGTTTGAAGTGTCAAATTAATTGTTTTTATTCTTACAATCTATGCAAAAAGAATTAAAATTCTCTTTAACTCATAAAAATGCTATGATTTATTATTCAGTATATTTTGATAGAAAAATGATTCAAATTATCAATTAGTAGATAAACTGAGCATTAAATGATTTATGTGTCCAAAGGTTTTAAGTAACAACTAATTTGGTGAATAATAATTGTTATTAATTTTATTTTATTATTATAAATAACATCATTCACTTTTATCTTCAGTTTTTAGTTGCTTTTTATTACAAGGTTCCTCAAGCTGTCATCATATAAACACTAGTGAATAAAGAGGATAGATTGGGAATAAAGTATAAACCCTCAGTGAAGATCAAATTCACTTTTTTTTTTTTTTGCTTTGCGGGAAGAAGCCTGGTTAAATTGCACCAGTCTCTTTAAGCTACAAATAGTCTACACTGAACAACTTGCAAAAGATTAAATTTTGCCAACCTGTTACTGTATTCAACAATTTCTTTTAGCACTAGTACATTTTTTAACTATTAACTATTAGTAACAAGTATTGTCTTTATTTTAATTTTTTTGTATGAATTATCAATCGTTAACTTTTTGTTTTACTAGTATTTACTTTTATCTTAATTTGTTTAGTTAAAAAGCAATTTCGTATTGTCATCAATAACAGCCTTTAAATCAAAAGGGAGATAACTCTTCGAATTTTTTTTGGTTACTTCCTAATAGTTTTGATTTTGTGGTTCTCAGGCATATTAAATCATAAATACTGAATTAAAAGGCAAAGTGATATATAAAAAAAAAAAAAAATTGTCTCCTTCTGAAGGTAGAATTAATTACCCATAATGCAATTTTCTCAGCAATCCAATCATGGACTACAGCTACAGGTTGGTGAGCAAGTCTTTCCAGAAACAATAAGTCAATATCACCATCATAAACAGAACTTACCGCAAAATCATCACCGACACAACCTTCGTGGTCACAGCAAGCAGTTTGATGCTAATTCTAACAACTATGCTAGCACAAACTCCAGGAACAATTCAAAACTGAAACATCCTGTTTTACCTCCTTCCTCCTCCCCAGGATCATCTACGGCCACTCCCCAAGGTGTCTTATCACAGGCCCACATGTCATCCTCTTCAACACAGAAATCAGCGCACATGCACAACAATGGAGATGGGCCTGCAAAGAACTCACCTTCTCGTCTATCGCAACCAACCCTCAGTATAAATACAGACAGCAATCTCAACATAAATGCAGACCTCCTCAATGCCAGCCCCCTCAACTCGAAACAGTTCTACGTACGGAAGAATGTCCACGACCAAAACCAAGCCAACATACGTAAGAAGCCATTCCGATGTCCCATCTGTGGCAACCCCTTTTTGCGTCGGCGCACAATGGAAGTACATGAGAAGACACACAGTGGAATCCGCCCTTTCAGCTGCAGTTACTGTCCGCAACGTTTCTTTCAAAAGGATAAGTTATTGATACATGAGCGCACACACACCGGAGAGCGACCTTTCGAGTGTAATATCTGCTCCAAACAGTTTGCACGCAAGGACACGCTGAACATTCACAGACGGATGCATTCTGGGGAGAGACCCTACCCTTGTGAACACTGCCACAAACGATTCGCCCAAAGAGACAAGCTCCTGATTCACGAACGAACACATTCTGGGGAAAAACCCTATCAGTGTCTTATCTGTTCAAAGCAGTTCGCCCGTAAGGATACACTGAATGTGCATCATCGGACACACACAGGTGAAC
Source organism: Acanthosepion pharaonis (assembly GCA_903632075.3). Lineage (NCBI taxonomy): Eukaryota > Metazoa > Mollusca > Cephalopoda > Sepiida > Sepiidae > Acanthosepion > Acanthosepion pharaonis. Next base: position 49,253 of record CAHIKZ030004991.1, on the reverse strand, counting down.
AGCCTTACCGCTGTGACAACTGTGGAAAACGTTTTTCGCAGAGGGATAAACTTGCTTTGCATAAATGGAAATGCAATAACAACTCGTGAGCAAAATTCCCACTCATCGGTTTGGTAATTTTAGCCATTAAGTATTTTTTTCATAACTCTCTGTGGACATTTTATTGACCTTTCAAATCACCCTTGCTAACCTTTCGATTTTCATTGACTGTATGGGATCCATTAACTATAAAATCTATTGACTATATAAAATCATGAAGTAAAAAATTTTGCTTAAAATAAGATACTAACATAATAGAAAAACGATTGAGCTATGTCAAGGTTAATAATGAGAGTAACAGCTTTTTTTACTGCTGATACTGCCTGTGCAAATAAGGAAGTCAGGGAAGTGTGATTTATTCACCTGCATAATAACTTTTTTTTTCCTTATTAACTGTTGTGGCATACCAGTGACAAGTCCTTTTGATCACAATATCAGATGACATGACCAAATGGAGAAAGACGTGAATCATGCCTTTCCCAAGGTGAAGTGCACACAACCTGTATTAAGATTTGAACTCTGATCAATGAATCCATTTTCCATTTCAGTAACCATTATTCCAACTCATTTTTCACAAATACATTTAAAAGAAACAAAAAACATATCGGATGCATATTTTATTGTCTAAAATTCCAGCCTTTTTTGCTTAGATGATCCGTATTAAATTTAGTTTTATCTTCATTTTATCTTGCCTTTTTCAGTTTAATGTTTCCTGATGACAAATACTTCTAAAATCCCGTATAAAGCCATTTATTTATTTTTATTTTAGAATTAAATATGAAATAAACAAAAAAATTGGTCATAATTAACACTGGTGATTTCTCATGGGCACCACCATTTTGGTTTCGATCACATACTCTACAATGTCACTTTCCGATCCCATAAACCCCAATGGGGTGTGTGGGGCAACAAATAGCAACACTAACCATTGCTGGTGTCATTTCCGTGGTAAGTAGGTTTTTACAGAATAGATTTGCTACCTCCATGCCTGTTGATAGTCGAGTGGGCTATTTCAATATATCTCCTTTACTCAAGTCTTGTGGGCTCCACTGTGAAGTACGGGGTCACAGATCACAACACGGTAGACATTGATGCTTTGGTTTCCGTAGGTTTTTACAGGATGGACTTGCTAGCACCACGTCCAACTGGTTTTGAATTCAGAGTTATCCTTCTTGGAGACAATCAAGGCTGAAGAGCCCAGTCTGCCCTACTATTTAACCTATAACTGTGAGGAGAAGAGATGGATTCATGCACTGAATTCACCTCATTTCTCTTTCCAAACTGTTAACAACTGCACCACCTGCACATCCACCCTACAATATAGACCAGGGGTCGTAAACCTACGGCAGTTAACAGTGTCATGCAGCTGCAAATGACATCACAAAGTCTGAATGAATAACTACTACAACGCAAAAAAAAATATTTAGCTATTTCAATTTTAATATATACTAAAGTATATATATATATATATATATATATATATATATATATATATATATATATATAACTGTGTCATCACAGCATGGGCTGCTTAGGTAGGTGTGAAGTCCAATGTACCTCATTGTGCTAGATGACCATTGACTACTACAACAGGGGTTGACAACCTACATCACATGTGTCACACATGGTGTGCCAAGCAATTTGCAATGGCATGCAGCTGCAAATGACATCACAAAGTCCAAACCAATAACTACTAGAATGCAAAGGAACTGTTTCAATTTTAATATATACTAAAGTATAGTGATTTTCCAAGTGTAGCTTGGATGTGGCACAAGGCCGAAAGTAAGGGGCACCCAGTGAGGATTGAACTCACTACTCAGCAGTAATTGTTCTAGCGAGACAAGCTTGCTAACCATTACGCCACCTCGAGGTGCCCCCCATGTATATATACTATATATTACTATATAAAATATATTGTAGTACAGGTATATTGACCTAGACTTGTATAAAAATACTTATGCTGTTGGTACACTGAATGATTTTAAAACCCTAAGTCAGTATATAGTTAGCAAAAGGTTGCCAACTCCTGATATAGACTACCATATCACAAAATCTACTCTTCTGGACACCTAGCCACAGAGCTGAATGGGTTGATGACGCATCAGTCACTTACATTGACAAGATATATTATGATACAGAATGCTTTACTGATGACATTCCAATGTTGATGGTTGACATGACAGATTTCTGAATGGCTGAGCAATCTCAACCAAATAAACATAATATTTTGACTCTGGTTTGGCAATAGCAGCAGTAAGTACTGGTTAATTTATAAAACATACTAATGACCTACATTGCACTATCTCTTGAAGTTGTACACTTTTGCAAAATGAGCAATAATCTTTGTAAAGACATAGAAGTATAACTTGAAAATGTATTTATACATTAACTGCAGACAATGTAAGCTACATGAAGACATGTAAGTACATCTTGGAAACATGTTGACAGCAAGTAATGTAAGTTTTATGACTGTCTTGAAAACATGTTGACCAAAGGCAGTGAAAGTTTTACGAAGACATAAGTACATCTTGAAAACATGTTCATATCAAGTAATGTTATTTTCATGAAGACATATAAGTAAGCGCTTGAAAATGTCATGATTGTAGGCAATGTAAGTTTTATGAAGACTAATGTCTTATAATTTCGTAAGTGCACCCACGTCAAATAATTGTGCTTTGGTAATGATACATAAGTACAAACACAGAAGTCAAAATCTTTATTTTGTCTAGCATTTACGTTCATCCTTGTTGATTTTTTATTTATTTTTTTAAGCGTTTCACCCAAGCAAGGCGAGAAGCCACTATTACACAAGGGGTTACAGAGAGTTGGAGCGAGAGCAAAGAGGAGTGATAGAGGAAAGGATGAAGAGAAGGATAGAGGATAGATCAGGGCATCTGGAGACGTCGATTGACATTACATTTGAATAGTTGGAGATTATAGCTATCAGAGAAACAGGAAAAGGGGAGGGAGTTCCACAGGCGAGACATGAAGCTATTGGAGTAGAAGAGACGGCTACATTTAACAGTTTCGACAATGAAAGGGTGAGAGCGAAATGCCAGCCTAGTTGGACGCTTAAATTCATGAAGTCTGGGAATCAGCGAAAGTAGCTCATCGGAGCAGTTACCATGAAAGTATTTGTAAAAAAGACAGAGGGAAGCGACGGCACGTCTGTAAGAGAGCGACTGCAGACGAGATGCCAGATCAAGGCCAATTACATTGCATATCCGTCTCTGGATTTTATCAAGAACCTTGAGACAAACAGAACAGGCTCCAGACCGTATATGGCAGCAATACTCCATGCAAGGGCGAATGGTTGATTTGTAGATTTGAAGGATCGACTCCGGCGAGAAAAATTTCCTGGTGTCGCATAGGGAGTCAACTTTCCTTGCGTTGGACGAAGCTATTGACTCTGCTTGTTCCAAATATCAATTTGAGAGTATATTTTGCAGGCGGGTGTTGTCCTTTCTCAGTTTGAGGTCTCCACCTGCCTCTGCACACCAGATAAAGTCTTCTTGTGTTGTGTCTTTGTATATGTACCTCTTGAAGCACTCTTTTGTATATTTCGGCAAGCATTTGGTTTCCTGGAATCTTCCTCGAAAGATGCCTAGATTATAAGCAGAGAAACTAAACAAATCCTGCTGTAACAAACCCCGACAATTTAATCGCATAGACTTCTCAGAATAGTTAACACCCTCTCAGTTAAATTTTCCACTAAGATCTTGAGCTATCAAGAAAGGGATAATTGCTGTATTAAATGTATGAGTTTGCGAGTTGGTATATCTGTCGGTCTGAGAGGAAAAAAAGAAAATAGAGCGACAAAGATTATTTGAACTTTGGGGCAACTCACTCCCAAATCCTGGCATGAGCTCCTGGCCAATTGTGGATAAATTAATTGCATGATCTCTTGGCAAAACCTCTGCACACTCTCGGCAGACTAACTACGCAATTGCATGCATTGCTTTATATACCCTTCCACTCTGCGGATGTCATTGATGGATATTATCCCTAAACAAAGAACTTCCTATTGCTATTCCATGTCGTCCATTCTTCTAAAAGACTTTTCGTAAGAATTCAATGAAAGTCAACTAGGTAAAATGCTAATATAACGTTTCCCAGTTTTTTTATTATTATTATACGGAATTTTCATAAACATTAATCTTGTCACTACAGATTCCTTGGGCATGAGAGGTGGAGCAGAGAAAATTTAGTTTGGGTTCAAATCCCACCAATGCCATTCTCAAGCATTTTATAGGTTCTGTTTAATATTTTTAGATCATTTTTTTTCATCAGGTTCCAATTTGATTAACTAGTCTGCTGTAATTTTTCCACTTGGCATTTTTATTCCTTCCCTAAGTATCCTTGACGCTCTCAGTACGTCAAGTCACAAAACAGCGTTTCATGCACTGTTATGACTTCATCAGGGTCACTTCCCTGTTAAATTAAAAGAATGGATCATGCTGCTGATTTTTTCTTTACAATCTTAAGTCTTACATTTTTCAACCTACAAGTGTTCTCCCTCAGCGTACTTGAAACCTAATTTGATCTCGTAGTATGTGATTCAAGCCAGAGAATACCAAATATCCTGAATTAAACATGTAATGTCAATAAGGAACCTTTGTTGGAAGGGACGTTGATCATTAATGATCTCCAATAAATACTGGATCCACTCTAGATGAAATCAAAAACGACGCTCTGTGACACTATGGATGGAACACCTACCTAGAGGAGACAAGTTATTTCGATCTCAGGTGTTTCTATTTTATGACCAACAGTCTATGAAGTTGGGTCTTCTGGGTGGCACTCACTTCACCAAAGAGGAACAAGAGAGCAACTAGGTAAAAACATGAGTCAAGTGTAATAAGGTGACGACTGGGCGTAGCCTACATGCTAACTTAATAACTAAGAGAGGGACAAGTAGAGTCATAAGAGAATATTTACGAATCTTGATCAATTCGACCTCGTGCAAAAACGAATTCTGTCATAACCACTTGGCTGGTTGGTTGATTTTGTTTAGCTGCATATCAACACCTCTATGGGTTATTTAATGCTGAAATCTAACTATTTTGATTGCAATTGTATGCCTTCAACTACAGATAAAATGTATCTTTGGTAATTTTACTATAAATATGTATTTTTATGTATCAATATTGTGATTTTCTTTCTTCGTTTAATGATAATGTTATTAAGCTTATCAGACGATATGAAAAGAATTTACATAAAATAAATAGACAATACCTGTCTGTATTATTTAATGAAACATGCATCAATAAAAAAAAAATGCTGCCTAAATACACACAATTGAAATTACATGATCCAGCAGCCCACCAAACTATCAACACTTGGAATTATAAATGTAGCTTTGTGAAAAGGCAAATTGAAATATCCAAGGAAAAATTGAACAACCTTAACAGCAACAAACAGGACATCTGCGATTAACTAAAAGATATAACTATCCTGGACCAACTGGAGGAAATTACGCAAAGACTCACGGAAATTACCAACAAATCTGAAGCTCAACTCCGGTTTAAAATTATAAAAAAACTGAATACATTATACAAAGGTAATATCACTCTTCCTAACAAAACTGAAAAATACATTAACCTTTCCAACTATGAACTAACTAAGCACCAATAAGAATTACTTAACCTTGGACCTAACTGCCATATATACCGTAAGTACAATCGACTTTTTAAAAAAATAGAAATTGAGACCCTATACCAAAACATCGTTAAACTCCAGGATGAACAACTAATAGAAACTACACCAGAATTTAATGACTTACTTAAGGCCGAGGCATTCAAGGATCGGCATGATAAAAGCAGAAACTCCTTAAAAATACTTTCTAAACAACTGAAAATTGCCGCACAAGAACTACGTAACCACCCTGACATTATCGTAAAAAAAGCTGATCAGACTAACATTTTTGTCATCCTAAATAAATTGGATTACAAGAAAAAATTTGACCACATACTCCATGATCACATAAAGTTTAAAAAACTCAACAAGAACCCGACCAACCAACTAAAATCAAGGCTTAATAAACTCATTACGGCTAATAATGCTGAACAGAACTCTTTAAAACTCCCTAAAATTGTTGGTGATTATAAACCTGGTTAGGGCACTATAAAAACACATAAATCTAACTATCCTCTCCGTCCTATCATATCGCAAATTCCAACTCTTGTATATCATCGAACAAAATACATTAACCAACTTATTACTCCCTACCTTCCTAGTAAATATAGTTTTAAGTCAACATTAGAAGTAATCCAAATCCTAAAAAGTGAAAAACCCGACAATGAAATCATAGCTTCACTTGATGTTGAAAACTTATTTACCAATGTCCCTGTTAGTGAAACTATTGACATAATTATAAGAAATATATACAGTAACTCATCTTTACCCCCACTTAAAATTAATCCTAATATATTACGGAAACTACTATTAACTTGTACTACTGAAGTCCCTTTCTTTGATCATAATAATACAATGTGATGGTGTCTCTATGGGTTCAGTACTGGGTCCGACATTTAGCAATTTTTACATGTCGAGCCTCGAAAATATAATTTACAGATTTTTAAAAACCTTCCATCTATCTAGGATATGTTAATGATATTCTTATGTTAGTTAAAAATACAGATGAAATACTTCAACTTCAAAAACGTTTCCAAAATAATTCTGTCCTATTATTCACATATGAACTCAATACTACTAATAAAATTCCCTTCCTTGACATATTGATAAACACAAAAAATAACAAATTTACTATTTCGCCATACAAAAAAACCTACCAGCATAAATTCATGTACATTTAACTACAAGAGCGAATGCCCATATTACTACAAAATAGCAATTATAAAAAATCTAATACATAAAATAAGATAAGAAATATCTCGGCTGATTTACAGGCAAATACACAAGAGCGAGAACCGGATGTAAACGGGACAAAGCCCCGTCACAAAATGACCATTATCTTTCTTTACAAATGTTCCCGACACACGTGTTCCGGTCGAAAAATAAAATAATATTTAAAGTGCTCTATTTTTCGTCCAATAAAAATGCTTCCCTCCTGATTATACTCGCTTTGTTTATCGAGCCTGTTAAGCCATAAAAAACGCTATAAAGGGGGTCACACGGAAGTTCAACAGGCAGTCAACAGGTGGCCACAAGGGAGACCTGTCACGATCAGGCCGAGCGTTCAGCAGCTGTCAGCGGGAGAGCACCAACCACCGTCAACATGTGTCAACTACTATGAGAGATCGACCTAGATCCGAAAGCCGGCTTATGAACTTTACCACAAGGTAGCTGTCCCAAACCCTCACGTTCCTGTTGAAATAAACCACGTAAATCTATTTCTACTGTTGTCGTATTTCTTTCTTGCAACCATACGCTTGTCTATAACACTGGTGTCAGAAGCGTACAGCAAGAGAAATATGGCCGACTACACGAGCTTCACCCGAGCCGAACTATTTACTCTCATCAATGAACAGAAAACATTACTATTCAACTTGAAAACGGGACCAACACAGCCTTCCGAAGCCACGATACAGGAAATTCAAGCCGATATAAACGACTCCCCTAAAATCAACTACTTCAACACCTCCCACCACTCAAACAAACGGCGATTACAGTTTAATGATGCGCCAACAAACTATACGCGACACATTGAAGCTAGAGAAAATTTTTCACCCTGGACACGACGTGAACCGATTCATCACGGCTCTAAACAAAGCATACACAATCCACGTCACGCCAGAACTTAGCACCTATCCCAGCCTGGAAAGCGAATTCGTCAAGTCTGCTAAAGATTTACTGGACCAAAGTATCTTTCAGCAAATGGTTGACTCAAAAAAGGACATATCCACCTTCGAACAACTGAAGGAATACTTATTAGGAGCCCATGGAAGCCAGATGACTAACTTCCAACACCTCAGTCAAGCCTGGGACCTGGAACGGTGAGACGGCGAAAAATTAACAGACTTCGCGGGTCGACTCGAAAACACCTTTAGAGAGGCAGCCGTCCACATAAAAAACAAATATAAAAAAGACAAAAATACTGACTTAACAGTCGATGGACTTATTTCCATCATCGGCGCTATGCTAATGAGCGAAAAGGTGAAAATTTGGAACTCAAATCTCTACCCACATCTCGTCAAGACAATGGACAACCACTATTCAGCTATTGGCATAGCCTCCGAAGCTCAAATATACCTTGATCGCGGTGTAAAATCCAACGACACAACTTCGCACGACACTGTATTTCACACAGAAACCACAGCGGTCAAACCAAAGAAACGCGCCACTCCGACCCATCAGGCAACCAAACCCACAGCAGACGGGCCTCACCAACCCTCCCGAACATGGCCACCATCCGACACGCAGAAACCATCAGCACACACCACGAATCAGCGTGTGCAAGAACTACCTCAGAGGTCGCCCCTGCCACCATGGACGCAACTGCCTATATCACCACCCACCTCCGACGTCGTAGTAAAAGGAATCAACGGCAGCACCACCGCCCTCGGCGAACTGACTTGCGACATCACCATCGGCAGTCGAGACTCACCCACATTCAAAAAGGTTAACGTGCTGGTAACTACCCAAACAACACCGATCCTGATCGGCCAAAATATCCTATGTCACAACACGCTCGATTCCTATCTAATCGACAACCAAAATGCGACTATAGAATTCAGACGCACACTTTCCTCGGGATATACAACAGACACAGCCGCAATCATATCACCGTCATCGTCAACCAACGATCCAGCATATGGCGCCCAAGCTGACATCATCCAAAACCAGCCTACTATGGAACTACAGCCCAACATCCAGACACTGGATCAAAAGCTAACCTGGCTAAAACATAACACGGGACTATCGCTACCAAACCACCCGAACCGAGACGAACTAGAGGCCACTGCAAACTTACTCATTTGCTACACGCCCATTATCGGCACCGAAAGCAGCAGCAAAGGCACATTCATCCGACCCATCTGCATACCAACCAACGGCCAGTCTCGCATCCAGAAACAACACCCGATAGCCCAGGCTTTGGAAGCAGGCGTAGATGCCGAAATTAAGCGTATGGCCGATGAAGGGATCATTGAAAACTGCAGCGACCCCAAAGGCTTCAATACCCCTGTATTTGCCGTACGCAAGAAAAACGGATCGATTCGTGTCGTTGCTAACTTTAAAAGAACTCTCAACAAGGTCTTAGTCGATCTTGACCCTTACCCAATGCCAAGAATCGACCACTTGTTCAACAAAATCGGCAAAGGCAATAAATATTTTACTACCCTTGATCTACGCAGCGGCTACTGGCAAATTGAGATCGACAAGCGAGACCGAAACAAAACAGCATTTACATGGAAGGACCAATGCTATCAATACACGTGCCTGGCCTTCGGCCTTACATCTGCCGGACAAATCTTCTCCCGTTGCATAGAAGAAGCCCTAGCCACGGTCACATCCCGTGACAACATTTCTTCCTATATCGACGACCTGGTCCACGCTAGGACATTTAGGGAGTACATACTTTCCCTCGAACAATTTTTTACTGCCCTCCGAAAATTCGGACTCAAGCTGAATCCTGATAAATGTTCCTTCCTCGCATCAGAGGCAAAATTCCTCGGACGCATAGTAAACAGCGAAGGATTCAAGGCTGATCCAGAATACGTTCGTGCCATCAGGGAAATGAAACCTCCAACATCAAAAAAGGAATTACAAAGCCTTATCGGCCGTTTAGTGTGGATCAGACAATTCCTAGAGACACGTCTTCACGAACGAATCAGGTCAGATATGTTTTCAAAACTTATGGGTCCCATGCACGAACTCAACAAGGTTAATAAACCGTTTGTCTGGACGCAAAATGCCGACAGAGCCTTCAAAAAAATCAAGGACCGTCTCTCTTCGCCACCCGTCATCTCGTTTCCAGATTTCTCCAAACTTTTCACACTCACCACCGACGCCAGTGACGTCGCATGGAGCAATCTTAATGCAAGAAGCCGACAACGGGAAGAAAGATATCATAGCGGTCGCTTCCCATACATTCAACTCCACGGAACAGAACTGGTCCACGACGGAAAGAGAGGCATATGCAATAAAGTGGGCAATATTGAAATTTGATTATTTCCTTCGCAATCGCCCTTCGTCATCTTCACCGACCACAGATCGCTGACATATCTGGACCAACGAGAGTTCAATAATGCCAAAAATACGACGATGGCAAGAAGAAATTTCATGTTATAAATTCGTCTTGGAATATGTTGAAGGCGAATCAAATGTATGGGCTGACATGTTCAGCAGAGGCTGCGGACATAAGAAAACGAAAGCCCCGAACGACCCTACACCGGCAGGCAGGACATTCGAGTTGAGCGGTTCAGACCTCCGCGTATACATCCCATCTTGGTGCCTCGGCGAGTTTAACGGTTTACAGCTCATTCCCAAAACTCACACACCACAAAACGCCCGCACCCACAAGCGCGTCACCAACGCATTCTTCGCCTATCACTCTACCACCACCATCCCCACTGAGAGAATCTGCAACCACCTCTGCATCGCAAATGAACAACAGAAGGGCGACGCCCTGGCAATGATCATCAGCGCCCTCCAGTCACCCACTCCAAGCGAACCTCATATCGATCCTGACGACCACCGAGCTACGCTTTTCAAAAAACATTTCCACCAATTTTTTCTAGAACCAGGCACCTCCGTTTTGATGATAAGAGACAGTAAACACTCTCCGAGGTTGGTTGTACCATACAAACTACGAGCCAGATACCTCTACCAGGCACACGAGGGCAACAACCACTCAGGTGTCACCCGTATGCGAGAACTCCTTTCCAGCTACTGGTGGGAATTCAAAAACCGCGACATCAAGGCCTATGTCGATTCTTGCGACACGTGTGCTAAGTGCAAGGGCAACTACGGTAGACGTACCCACTGGCCCATTGGCCATTGCAAACGAGGAAAGAGACCATTCTTTATAGACTTTGTCACAATGCCCAACTCAAAGGGAAAACGCTACATCCTAACCATCTTGGATAGTTCCAGCCGACATTTTACAGCCATACCATGCGCGAGAGACCGTGCTATCGACGCCGCCCGCGGATTGTACCATTTCTTCCTTCGACACAGAGATATTCCACGCATAGTATCCTCTGATCGAGGCACACACTTCACTGGAGAAGTCTATCGACAATTCTGTAACCAGATGTCAATCACGCAAGAACTTCATTGTCCTTGGCGCCCGCAAAGCTCAGGAAATATCGATAGACAACATCGCACGATGAAGAACGCACTTTATATGTTATGCGAAGACAGGAACTGTGAATGGACAGACGTTCTAGAATCTGTCGTTTCGTCCATGAATGCTACGACCAACAGCGCCACCGGTGTCTCCCCGCACTATGCCATTACCGACCATCACCCCAACATCGGCCTACCTACACTACACAGAAAAGAAATCACAAGCAACGATCCTGGAGCATATGGAATGCAAATTAATGCCCTGCTAAAGCAGGTTCACCACCACGTCACCCTGGCCAACGATGAAGCCGACCACAAACTTGAGACTAACTTAAATCGCCTCACATACAAGGACCCAATACAAGTAGGCGACAAGGTTTTACTTCATCGGCCACACTAAACTGTAGCCCAATCCTCTCATCTGCCCTGGATAGGAAATTACACCATTATAAAAACGAACAATATGATGTGTCAGGTGCAAAACGATGATGGTGATACAATCTGGATTCACCATGCACATATCCGACGACTGCCTCTACGCCCAACACATCTTTCTAATACAATCCCTCTGCCTCCACCATGTAACAGTCACCAGGATCACTCTCCTCCACATCCCTCGGGGACACATAATTCAGCAAATAATTCCATACCAAAACAAATGCCAATAAGAAGAACACGAGGACAACTTCCCACACGCTTCAGAGACTTTATCATGATTTAATCACCCAAATATACACGAATAATGCTCACTGTAAATGAGACCGAGATCTGGGGGAGCCTTGTTATAAAATAAAATAAGACATATCTCGGCTGATTTACAGGCAAATACTCAAGAGCGAGAACCGGATGTGAACGGGACAAAGCCCCGTCACAAAATGACCATTATCTTTCTTCACAAATGTTCCCGACACACGTGTTCCGGTCGAAAAATAAAATAATATTTAAAGTGCTCTATTTTTCGTCCAATAAAAATGCTTCCCTCCTAATTATACTCGCTTCATTTCTCGAGCCTGTTAAGCCATAAAAATCGCTATAAAAGGGGTCACACGGAAGTTCAACAGGTGGCCGCAAACAGACCGTCACGGTCAGGCCGAGCGATCAGCAGCAGGAGAGCATCAACCACCGTCAACATGTGTCAACTACTATGAGAGATCGACCTAGATCCGAAAGCCGGCTTATGAACTTTACCACAAGGTAGCTGTCTCAAACCCTCACGTTCCTGTTGAAATAAACCACGTAAATCTATTTCTACTGTTGTCGTATTTCTTTCTTGCAACCACACGCTTGTCTATAACAATGCAGAAAGAAATTCATCTACAAAACAGATATTTTACAGTGAACTAAAGAATATAAAACAAACATTAATAATAGCTTTCCAAACTATATAGTTGATGAACAAATAAAATGCTTTCTTAAAAATCTCAAAACATATTAATCTCCTATATCGTATTCAAATGCATACAAATTATAAACAAGATGAAAATATACTAAAAAATTAGTAAATACTAATACATTATATTGGGTTAACCAATCTGTATTGTTTATATATTAAAACTTACCCTCTATTATTTTTACTATCAAATGTAACAAAGACAACAACAACGACAAGAGAAATAATCAAGTATAAGAAATTGTTCAACAATAAATATTTTTTATAAACACAACAAATACATAATATATTGTGCTAACGTTGTTAAAACACTTTAGAGTTCTTTGGTGTGTGATACTGAAAGAATTTAAATTGCTGTACGAAAATGAGAAGGTATAGTTAAGTATATTTGTTGTGTGAAAATTAAACAGTTGCTTTTTTGTATTAAACAGAAAAAATAAAGTATTGTTCTTGAGTCTCGACTCACAGATTTTTACAGAGTTGTCGCTCTTTTATCGGAGTTGCTTGTTGTGGAATAGAATCTTTTGTGGGAGTGAGCGTTCTTTCGTGAATTGGATTTATGTTAATTTTAGTAATTAACGCTAAGCCTGGAATTGGTTGACAAGGTTCGTTGTCGTGTTGAAGAATTTGGTTCGTCTCCTTTTTGCGTGTCGATCTCCACTGAAGTCAAGTGAATGAGTTCAATATTTTAAGTGCCCACTGACCAAGTCGCGTCGAAGTTTCGTTTTTATTAGTTCTTTTGGTCACGTTTATATTTTGTGGCATCAACTCGAGGTCAAAATTTGGGTCAGTACATTCGGATGTAGTTGACGACACCTAATTGATATTTTTCAACGAATTAGAATGCATCAGTTGTTATAGTTGGCTGGGAGCCTCTATGTATTTAACTTGCACAAATTTTAGATTTAAAAGAAAACAATGTATGAATCTGATTCTACAATAGCTACAACAGATCCTAGCAAAAAAAATTAAGTTAATCATATACTACACTAAATCTAGTATATTCAACTCAATTACATACTTCTCGTTTTCACTCTCGCGTGGTCATGTGTGACGTCATGAACTGCGGTGCGATTTTCGCTTCCAGCGTCTTATATGCACGAGTTTGTCGTTGCTTGGAAATCTTCCATATAAACAGAAACAGACTATCATCACTGTTTTGCCCGTGTATTGCTTAATGTAATTGTCATCTTTAATATTGGTTTATGTAAGCCGAAAGCTTAGATAGGATTAAAAAAAGATGTATCAATATTGTGATTTTCTTTCTTCGTTTAATGATAATGTTATTAAGCTTATCAGACAATATGAAAAGAATTTACATAAAATAAATAGACAACACTTGCCTAATTATTAAATAGAATGAAAAAATTTGCCTAAATAAAATATTATATATATATATATAATATATATATATATATATATTATTTTCAGGATCATTTTCCATGAAGATGAAATTTCTGTCCTGGAATAACAAGGTTATCATACGTTTCACGAAGATTTCATTTATATTTTTATATATATATTTACTGTCTTATCATTGAAAATCCTGTCTTCAAGAAACGTTTTCTAAATGAGTTGGATCTTTTCTGTCCTGAAATGATAATCCCTCTTCTTGTTGTGAACCTACTGGTCCATTTTTTTTTTTCATTCCCTCTTTTTTTCCCTCTTTAATCTTTAATGGACTTTGAATTGAAAAGTTCAAGTATGAATGTTGGTATCTTTTAAATGATGTTTTTTCCTCTCACCATTGCTCAATTAGGAAGACATAGTTGGGACTGTCTTAGCTTCTAGCTGAATAATCAAAGGGTTTTTCAGTGATTCTTACAAATGATGTCAAGATGGCTAAATGTCTTAGAAACTCAGTTTAATGGGGTTTTTTTTTTTTTTTTAGATATTAAACATTTTGTGGGAAAGATTTATCCTGTGACAACGTTTTGTGTATATATATATATATATATATATAAATATATATATATATATATTTATTTTCTATCTTTCAACTATTTTCAAAAATAGAAGCTAAAAAACCCTAATTTTATTTTGCAAATTTTAAAAGCATTAGTTCTATTTCATCTTCAAGCGAATTTTGGAGTAACTTTTAAAATTTACCGGGTTTTAAATACACAGCTAAAATCACGTTTCCATGGTTACAGAATATTCTACTCAAATTGAACACAGGGTGTCTAGATTTTCCTTATGACAGTATCATTGTATCAGTTATTCCATTTGTTTTTACACTGAAACCTGACGTCGGTTGAATGGATGTCGTCTGAATTTAAAAAAAAAAAAAAAAAAAAATTGTTAACGGTAAAAATTTTTCAACGTCATCTTTTAAAATTAAAGATTTTTTTTACAATACTTTTTTATTTAACTACGATTTGAAATATTTTCCTTTTTTAATTTTTATTTTACTATATTCTTTTTAAGAACATTCACCGGTTTAAGTATGTATATGAGGTTACATTTTTTTTTTTTTTTTTTTTTTTTTTTTTATTTAATGGTTACTTAATTTCACTGATTCAGTAAACTTTTCTTTTATATATAAACCTATTATTATAATATTTCATGTAAGTACTGGAGGACATGGGTCATTCAAAAGCTTACATGTTATGGTATTTATATTTAATTTTATTTTACTATAGGTGTTATTTTTTGGATTCTTTTTAATGATTATTTAAAAGAAATTTAGGTTAGAATTCATTCAATTTAACTACAATTTTAATTACAAATTCAAAATTACAACTTTAAAATTTTAAAATATTTTCATTGTTTAGTTTTAATAGACTATATTACTTTATAACAGAAGGAAAATTACTCATATTAAGTAAGATTATTTTCGTCCATATCAAAGTATATGTAAATTTTTTTTTTTTTTTTAATTTTTTAAATTTAAATATTATTTAAGTAATATTAATGGCACTTACTACAAAACTAGCTAAGTCATTTCTCAGATTTAGTAAACTTTATTTATTTATTAATTAATTAATTTATTTATTTCAAATATATGTAACCTAATTAATAATGTTTGATGTATAAATAACATGTTAGAATTCATTTTATTTTACTACAATTTTAATTTCAATTTTAAAATTTTAAAATTATAACTTTAAAATTTTAAAATATTTTCATTAGTTTTAATTTAGACTATATTAAATGATAATTATCATAGTAAGTAAAAATTTTTAATATCAAAGTATATGAAATTACAATTTTTAAACTTTTAATTTAGATATTATTTAAGTAATATTAATGGCCCAACTACAAAACTATCTAAGTCATTTCTCAGAATTAGTAAACTTTATGTATTAATTCAAGTTTAATAAGTATGTATATGAGGTTACATTTTTTTTTTTTTTTTTTTGATATATATAAAAACCTAGTGATTTTTTCTCATGAAGTATTACATGGGTCATTTTACATCTTATGGCATTTCATATTAATTTTATTTTACTATATTTGCTTTTTTTTGGGATTCTTTTTTAGTGCGTGTAGTATTATTTAAAAGAAATTTAGGTTAGAATTCATTCAATTTAATTTAATTTTAGTTTCAATTTTAAAATTACAAACTTTAAACTTTTGAAATATTTTCATTGTTAGTTATATTAGACTATATTACTTTATAACAGAAGGAATATTACTCATATAAGTAAAATTATTTTTCAATATCCAAGTATATGTGTAAACCTTTATATTTTAAAATATTATTTTAGTAATATTAATGGAACTTACACCTCCATATATATATATTACTTATTTATTTATTTATTTAAATATATATATAAGTATATTTCATATATATATATATATAATTTATATATATACATGTGTGTGTGTGTGTTTGTAACTATATATGTGTGTGTGTGTGTGTATATATATATATATGTACAGGGTTCCCCCCCTCAAAAAAAAAAATTTGACACATTTTGCAGGCCAATAATTTTGGCAATTCTTGTTGAAATATCCTCAAATTTTTACAGAATGTATAGAAATAGATCATGATTTTATATTTAATGGAAGAGGACAGTACATTCTTATCTTAATGAGCATCTGCCAGAGAGATGGATCGGGCGTTGTGGAGATGAAAACAGTTTTCTGATGAAATGGCCGCCGCGGTCACCGGACCTGTCCCCGTGTGATTTCTTTTTATGGGAATATGAGAAGGGACTGGTCTTTGTCCCCACTTCTTCCTGCTAGCATTGATGAACTCAGGCAGAGAATCAATTCCGTACTGGATATTGTTACTGCTGACATGCTACAGCGTGTTTGGCAAGAGCTTAACTACCGACTTGACGTGTGCCGTGTGTTACGATAACCCCATATTTGTACCCTCACCTCAGATTTTATGAGTATATTTTCAGTACATTGTGTATTTGCGACGAAACATATGAATCTTAATAACTTCTTTATTTCTTGAATATGCAGATTGTGGGATATTTTTATGCCCAGATGAGACAGGGTCAGTTCTCGGAAAAGAACCTTCCCCCCCGCCCAATTCCTATCTGGTCTCTGATGCGTAGGCCAAAGAAACGCTTTTTGACAGATAGGTGCGAATGACACTAACAGGGTCCATGGTCGTAGGCCAAACAAATGCTGTTTGACAGATAAGTGCGAATGACTAACACGGTCCGTGAATGACGCACACCTTTTTTCTTTTTTTTTTTAGCAAACGCGTGACTCAACTCGTAGCATTTTCGTTTCGCACGTGTTGAGGTGACAACGATCTCACTTAGCTGCTGGCTTTCGGGGGAATCGGACGTCACCAAAACCAGTCTTAGCTGTTTGCCGTTAGAAGAAGCAGTTGTCACCAAAACCAGACTTCACTGTTTGATGCCAGAAGAATTAGATGCCACCAAAAACCAAAGGACCAACGAGAGAATCTAGAACAACATCCTCAACCCAAGTCGGCTACACTTCCGTGATTTTTCTATGTGCTCTCTTCGCCATCAACACGGATAGGACGTCGCCAGTCAAAAACTGATATTAGAACATTGACAATCCCATCCTTTACGTTCAGAGAAGTGTAGGAATATCCTTTTGACTGTACCCCGATAATAGTCAATCGACGTCGATTTCAACCTTATGTAAGTTTCTGCATGTTTTTCCATATCTTATAATGTGCTATCTCTGTCAGTGTATTCATATGAATTTCGCCGCATTATTATCGGTTTAATAATTGGTAACTTATCTCCCCATCCCTTGTATTATTTAGTTTTCTTTTTCTTACATTCACACTTTGTGTATTCTATAAATAAAATCTTTGTATTATATATTCTCGTGTTGTCTTCTATTGTTCTGTGTCTGCGAATTGTTCATTTTCTCTCTGCGTTTACCGACGTCCGGAATTGGAGAATTCCCCTCCCAACGTTCTTTTCTTTATTTTTATATCGAACCTTGGGATCTCTTACTTATTTTTTATTTTTATTTTGTCGTCGCGTCCCGGCTATCGTAGTCCCAACGAAACCCCGGGCGTAACACGTGTCACAGGCGGTGCACATTAAACACTTATGACATTGGTCCCATAATAAACTTATGATGTTGAACACCTAAACTGTTCAATTTCATTTGAGCTAAACTTAGTAGTTTTCAAGATAATTGCTTTTAAAAATGATATCAAATTTTTGGGAACACCCTGTATATTGTTGACAATACCATGAAAATAATAAATAAAAACTTCAAATTCTTGAATCCCTCTACAAAATTTATTACGGCTGTAGCATCCACGTGTTGAGGTGAATTTAACAAACATTTAAAGCTATTTGCATTTCTAACAATTTCTGGTTATCTCCCTTATATTAGGACGCTTGTTTTTCAAATAAAAAAAAAAAAAAAAGAATCCACAATTAGTATGGATAAATTAGTATTAGTATGGATATTAGTATGGATAAATCACGATCACACCGATTACAGTTACAATAAGTTTGTCTTTATAATCCACACCTGAGGAGATCGAAAGTACTTGGGTAGGAAAAAACACGGCGCCTTACTTGATGAATTTCATTTTACCATAAAGAAACTGATTAGAGAACTGGAAAGGGTCAGTGTAAAAATAAATGAACATAATACGTCTATATTATTCAATGAAACACGTTTGAATGAAAGTATTCTATCTTTATGAAATGGACAAAGTCCGACAATTATTTTAAGACATTTTTATGTTTATATATTCTGTTTTATAGATAAACATAAAAATGTCTTCAAATAATTGTCGGACTTTGTCCATTTCATAATGTGTGACGTTATTTGTTTACATTTGGATACGCGTCGAGCAGATATGAATGTACGAGAGAAAATCATGGAGAATTGTAGTTTAAAAACAGTAAAATCGACCTTACTAACCGAAACGCTTCTTTGTGGCTCAATCGGTAAAAGCGAATCAGGTTATACAGCTGTTCCGTATAGGATACAGGTTCGATTCCTGTCGGAGGACGAATATTTTCTATGAAAATTTCTCGGACATTCAGGCCGGTAAATGTTATTGATACTAATAAACAGAGCATTTACTTAAATATTTGTATCTATAAAAAAGAATGTATAAACATAAAAATGTCTTAAAATATTCAATCTTTGTAAAGTGTCAAGCTGGCTATACATGAGGTATTT
Organism: Acanthosepion pharaonis; assembly: GCA_903632075.3. Lineage (NCBI taxonomy): Eukaryota > Metazoa > Mollusca > Cephalopoda > Sepiida > Sepiidae > Acanthosepion > Acanthosepion pharaonis. The sequence goes on along the minus strand of CAHIKZ030004991.1, from coordinate 29,974 downwards.
TGTCGTCATTCATCCTTGCAACATGCTCTGGTCATATTGCCTCAGTAAATCTACTAAGAAGCAAGGGATTACTGAGTGTGAAAGAGTCTGAAAAAACGAAAAATATTATTTACTAAGGAAAATAATAAAAGAACAGGAATTAAAAAGAAAAAAAACTGACATTGCATTTAAATTTTTGAAGATCAAAGTTGATTTGAAAGCAAGAAGCAGGAAGAGAGATCCACAAGCGAGAAGTGCGATAGAAGAAACTGTTAGCATAGAACTTACGGTTACATCTAGAAATTTCAAATATAAATTGATGAGACCTCGCCGCCAATCTAGTACTGCGCTTGAATTCATGAAGTCTAGGTGCCCTAGAGGAAGGTTCATTAGAATAATCACCATGAAGGTATTTATAGAAAAGGCACAGGGAAGCTACGTCACGGCGGTGGGAATGTGCCTGAAGCCGGGATGTCAGGTCAGGACCAATAGCATTGCAGATTCTTTGCTGGATTTTATCAAGAATCTCTAAAAACACAGTTAAACCATATAGTCGTTTTCTCATCATTTTGTCGCGTTTTCTTCCGGTTTTCCTTAAGTCAATATTCACCTCCACCAATTAAATAAATTTCTATTTTCTCTATATTTATCATTTCTTACTTATTTACTAGTTTAGTGTCTATCCTTTGCTGACGGCAAGATGATCAAATTTTAATATACTAGATTTATTACAAAAAATATTTTGTTTGAATCCAGAAAGAAACGGGGTGAAGGTAGTTAAAATAATAGCGGTGTCAACAGAAAAAAATTATTTTTGACATTCCGTTTTTTTTTTGTTGTTTTTTTTTTTTTGCGGGCACAAAGATCCAAGATTACCTAGTTTTATTATTATTATTATTACTTTTTTTTATTTTTAAATAAATATTTTTTGTGGTTTACACAACCTTTGTGTTCACAGCGAAATCACAAGCAGACACAAGAAAATAAGAAAAATAAAGAAGAGATCGTAAAACAATGATAACATATATATACATATATTTATTTATTCTATCTACTGTACACTGATAAGTATAGACTGTGCAAGAATATATACCATGTGAACTGGTGTGACCAATTCCACGCATGTAAATGTTTATAATCCTGGGTATTGTGGATTTTACAAGTACAAGAATGGACTGCATGTAGGCTATTTGCTGTGATATGTTTGAATGACAGGGCTGAAAAAAGGATCACAAATAATTTACAAAGAAAATTATATATATATATATATATATATATATATATATATATATATATGCGTCGAGAAGAAAAAGACACTAAAAAATAGATGAATAAATAAATAAGAGAAAATTTGTCATCTATCAGCAGCATGACTTTTTAGAACTTTTAGACGTTATAATAATTTGGTACGTTGAAATGTATTTAGTACTTGGAGGATGTTTGCTTTCGTAATTTATTCGAGGCAACACCCTTGACGTTAGAGACAAGCCGAAGTGTTTCTTTATTAATTGGACTTGCTTTTCATCTTTATTGTTATGGTTAACGAACAGGTCGTTTTTACATTCTACAACCATATCGGCAAATAAAGAAGTCGTATTCGATGATGAGACTTGTACGCGCACCTCGTATTCCCCCGGGGAGATTTTCTGGTATGAGCGACGACATAATACCCATTGAGACTTTCCAACGGGGGAAATTCTAATTTCGTCAGAAGCTACTTTCGTTTCGATCCGAGCCACTTATTTAATGGCCGTAGAATGTAAAAACGACCATTAAATAAGTAGCGTTCTCAATTTGTTGCAACCATAACGTTTTCAATTAGTTTATTGTCTCGTCTTTCTTCAAATCCATAGCGTACCTGGTAGACGTTAAGTAAGCTCCAACCTATTTAACCTCTATAGATCTGTGTTTGTACAAGCACAAATGTGAAGAGACAGACATTGACCATTTAATACCTACAACCCAAGCGAATTTACTAATAGAAAACAGCGTTCCTTTTATCCCTCTAGAAGTAATGTACTGATGATGAATTGTTAGGGGTATGCTGATGATATAGATATTTAGAGTTGGGATAAGAATGATCTTCCACAAAAAAAAAAAAAAAAAAATCAACATTATTTACCAACTTAAGATAAACCTTTCTAAAACAGAAACAGTTATCTGTAATTGGAATGAAAGCAGAGATAGCACGTACCCCGAATCTATCATAAAAAATACAGCATTAATACAACACTAAACACTTCAAATACCTCGGTGTATAGATCAGTTATAACCAATTTAGTATAGGAGGGGGGAAATTGAACACCGAATAAGTTGCGCTAGGAGGGTGGAGTTTTGTCCAACACTGCTACAAAACTTGCGCCATGTTCTTAATAAACCACATGAGATCTACACTCTCAAGCGGTTGTCCTGCTTAGCATCAAATCAGTCCAGAAAGGTCTAAACTGTCAGCTATATACAACCGTTCTTTCAGAAGAGCAATTATTAAAAATGGCTTCACGTGAATGAACCCAACCCTGTAGGTCTTGAAGAGGACTGTCTTTCATCAGATCTTTTCGACTGGCGGTATACAAACACAAACAAATAAAGTTACCAAATAAGAGAAGCCACATCACTTGAAGACTTTCAACAGCAGCAACAACTAAAATGGATAGCGCATGTAATCAGATAATCAAGATGTTGACGTTCCACACTACCTTAAACAAAAGGTTAGGAAGGAAACTCCCCTCCACACACCCCACCAATCAATACCAGACAATACTGGAAAGAGCAATAACAGTTAGTGGACTTCAGAAACCTATTTTCCTCAATACCTATTTTACAAGAAAGATTTTAGAAATTTCAACAGACAGTAACGTCAACTGTTCGGTCAATTAACACCGAATGGGTTCTTGGATATTTGGCCGACGGATTTTTGGCCGATGGATATTTCACCGAATGGACATTTAACCAAAAACGTAGTGACGTACTTATATGTATGCCACACTCTTTATAGCAATGTGCTATATATATATATATATATATATATATATATATATATATATATATATATATATATATATTTATATTAATTTATAATTTTTCGGGTTTTTTGACAGGCCTTTTTTTTAATCTATTCTGTATATATTAACTTCAAATATTGCTGTAAGATAAGTATCTTGAGAAAAAGCACATTTTACTACAGCAAAAATCTTAAGCTTTTACGATATGAAAGATCTTTCAATTTCGCTTTTAATGATCATTATCTTAAAGCAATGGTTCTCAAATGCTGCGCCTAGGCGCACTGGTACGCCCTGGAAGATGTCTATGTGCGTCCTGGCATTTATTTCGTCTAAATGGGTATTATATTTTGTAAATCTGTCTCCATCGTCTTTCTGAAAGGTCTGAACAGACCATCCATGTTTTTGCTAGGGTCCATTCAAAAAGTATGTAACATCGAAGAGTTGAGTGAGTTGACTTCATTTTTTGTGAGCGTTACGCAACTTTATACGTAGATGAGGTTGAACACTGTTACATAATATTTTCATTAAATTATACTTTATAGTTTTTTCTTCTTCTATATGCTATGCCCTTTTAGGACGTTGGCGATCATGGCTCTTCACAATTTTCTATCTTATGTAGCTCTTAATACATGTTATCTTTTTTTTTTTTATCTCTCCTAAACCCAGTTCTGTCATTCATTGACATAAGCTGACTAGGTAGGTCTTGTTCATCTCCCTCGCTTTTGTCATTCCACTATCAATCTCAAAACAAATTGTTTTTTTCTTTATAGCATGAAAGTTCTTTAAAATTAAAATTTTACAGCATCAGCATCAAGATTTGACGAAGATCTTACTGACGTGCTAAATATGTGGCGAGTAACAGGCCCTCGGGTTATCAAGGATCGCGAGCCAATATCAAGGGACCAAGCCGAAGGAGGTCGTTTGCAAGAATTGAAATATTTCCACTTTATCTTATAATTAAATTTCAATTTTTTAAGGACATTAAGTTTCATAGCTATTATATTTGTTCGTTTCTTTAGACTTAAGTATATTATGGGGATTTAACTTTGATTTAAACTAAAATTGAAATACCTACCAATTTAAATAGAAAATTCTTACCCAAAATGTTGCTTAATCAAGAATGTGATTAACATTTTAGGACAGTGATTCTTAACCTTTTTTGCCCAAGAATCCATTTCATCATATATCAGGATATTATTCCCCCATTTTGCAAGAATGTCCGACCTAGAATCTGTTCAAGTCGAGAATCAATCGTTATCTGTCCTTATCCTCATAGACTTTATTTTTTGCCACAACCTCTTTCATTCATATCATACACCTCATTCATCATAAGCATTTTAACAGTAACCCTCTACATTGAGTGGCTCTTTCGGCATGTTTCGGTTGAACGTTGGTATAAAAGAAGAAAGAAATCGCGCAAAAGCACCGCCATCTTGAATTATCGTCAATTACTTTTCGTTATTTGATAAGCAAGCGAAAGGGGACAAAACCGAATATATAAAGATATCTTTGATAAAGAAAATCATTGCAAGATGTTATATTCACTCTATAGTTAGGTAAAAAAAAAAAAATTTAAATTTAAGGATTGAAAACGCTTGAAAGGACGCAACTTATGCTGAATGATGTCTGGAGAATACACCGGTCAAAACGTTGTGATTAAAACATCAAAAATGGAGATGCTAGTCCAAATCCTCATCGAATACTTAGAAATGTGCTGTTTCATGAAGTCCTTGTGCTTGTTACTAATAATTTTAATTTTACCGAAAAGAAATTATTTATATTATAAATGGGATTATATTTCTAGAAGAAATTGCAAGCGGAAGAATCGATAGAGATATAGAGTTTCGAATTCGTAACTTACATCATCTCAAGAACTGAACATTTTAAAGTCACAAAGCATTACACAATTTTAAATTGTCACAATCACTTTATACATTGAGTTCAAACTGTTTACATTAGCTATCCTAACTGGTGCTTTCACCAGTGCGTGGCGATTAGCACAAGTCTTGCAAGCTGTAGAAAGTTTAGGAGATGCATGAATTTGGCCTCGGCTTTCTCCAACTTTTATCTAGCTAGAATCCAAGAAATGAAAGGATTTTATGTCAATGTACATTCCCAGCAAAAAAAGAATTAAAAAGAAGAGAATTCATGTCACTGGTTCCCAAATCAATGATTGAGATCCAAGGAAGTGTTGCAAAGTTGTTCAAGATGGTGGCAGGATTGTTTAGAAAAAAAAGTTATACAAATAAAAAAAAAATATGTTTAAATAATTCATGACAACTACAGAATTTTATTATAGCTTTAAAAACAGATGTAATATGTGTGTTTGTGTGTATGTAAAAATTCAGATACAAATAAAATCTATCTGTAAAAACAATGTGGATAAAAGACAAAAGGAAAACTTTTCTTTACCAGCGTGTTTCGTTCCCTGTTTGACTTGTTAAATCTAGAGATTTGATTTTATAACTTGTATTTATGCGCAAAAGTGGAGGAAAAACAGCGTTAAGTTTTCAAATTTTCATTACACGGTTGGCTTTAAGAATATTTTAGAGCATTCTTTTCATTTTTTTTCTTTATTTTTTTATTTAATCAATTCACCCCAAGCAAGGCAATAATGCCACTAAGATGCAAGGGGCTACTGGGATTGAAAGCAAATGAGAAGACTTCAAGGAAAAAAAGAAAAGAAAAAAAAGACAGAAACCCAATCTTAAACAGTAAACAAGGAATAAACCTCAAGTACTGTTCAACCTAAATTTAAAATTTTAAAACTTAATGATACTTCGACCACTTTACTTCTGTTTATAAATATTTGTTGCAAAATAAAATTACTCTTTTGTCTTTTATATATATATATATATATATATATATAAAGGTTGGCCTGAAGATTGCATTCAAGCATGAAATAGACTGTCACCGCTCAGTGTTGATCTCAGTGGCCACTTTCATATTACATAATACAGACAAATATATTAAAATATGGGGAGGAAGAGTAAAGAAAATTATTTACCGTAAAATGGTAATTTGAATATATATGCATGTACAAAACAATAAGACCTATCGAAACACGTTTGTTTGTTTGTTTGTTTGTTTAGAGGGCACATCAACTCCTTATGGGTCATTTAATGCCGAAATTTAATTTACTTGGGAGCATTAATAATTTCTTTTAAAAAAATACATTGCTGGTATTTTTAATACAAAAATGTATTTTTATAACTTCGTGGTGTTTTAACCCCAGTTTGGTGGGGGTAGCTATCTGCCCATAGTTGAAAGCCTAAAAGGTGCTACTACCCCGGGTCAGCGTGGACCTGGTAACCACAACAATTAAGAGGTGGTTCCATACTCCTGAAAACCTCCTGATCAGGGGGCCTTGCTGCCGGATGTAGTTTATCGTCATACCCAGGACGGTTGAAAAATGTCAAAATGACTAATATATTTTAAGGTGAGTAGAATGTTAGATAGATAGATAGATAGATAGATAGATAGATAGATAGAACTACAAGATAGATAGATAGATAGATAGATAGATAGATAGATAGATAGATAGATAGATAGATAGATAGATAGAAAAGGAACGACAAGGATAGATAGATAGATAGATAGATAGATAGATAGATAGAAAGGAACTGACAAGGATAGATAGATAGAAAAGGAACTGACAAGGATAGATAGATAGATAGATAGATAGATAGATAGATAGATAGATAGATAGAAAAGGAACTGACAAGGATAGATAGATAGATAGATAGATAGATAGATAGATAGATAGATAGATAGATAGAAAGGAACTGACAAGGATAGATAGATAGATAGATAGATAGATAGATAGATAGAAAAGGAACTGACAAGGATAGATAGATAGATAGATAGATAGATAGATAGATAGATAGATAGATAGATAGAAAAGGAACTGACAAGGATAGATAGATAGATAGATAGATAGATAGATAGATAGATAGATAGATAGAAAAGGAACTGACAAGGATAGATAGATAGATAGATAGATGATAGATGAATAGATAGATAGATAGATAAAGGAACTGACAAGGATAGATAGATAGATAGATAGATAGATAGATAGATAGATAGATAGATAAGAACTGACAAGGATAGATAGATAGATAGATAGATAGATAGATAGATGGATAGATAGATAGATAGATAGATAAGGAACTGACAAGGATAGATAGATAGATAGATAGATAGATAGATAGATAGATAGATAGATAGATAGATAGATAGATAGATAGATAGATAGATAGATAGATAGATAGATAGATTATTGTTCCTCGCACTTCAAAGCCCAGCCGAGGACAAAATAATTATAAATAAGCACACAATGACCAAAATATAATTATAGGGAAAAATTAATTGCTTTATATTTCAATCGTTGTGCTCAAATTTATTTTGTCCTCGATTGGCCTCTGAAGAGCGAGGAACGGTAACCGATTAGCATTTTTTTTGTATCAGTTTTCGATTTGTCATTTATAGTAAATATATTTTTCTTTGCGCTTTCTTCCCTCGTTTTAATATATTTCTATGTGTTTATATATTACGATTTTTATTATGTCCGTTTTTTTTAAGCTATAATAAAAATGTTATTAAAAAAACAGCAAAAAAAAACAAAACAAAAAAAAAACAATGCAAATATATTTACAACAAAATTTTGGATTATAAAGCCTCTTTGAGACTGAAACAGAAAAGTAATTGTGAATAATAAAATATCAATAAATGTATTAAAACTCCTACAGTATTTCAGTCTGTTTAATATTATTATTCGCTGAGGTGGCTGGAGCCTGACTCAAGTGCAGTATCGTTTTTTTTTTATTCACTTCTGACGTTGCTATTTTGAATGACTGATGTGATTCGCACATGCCATATTTTTATGGCCTTGTGCCTTTCACTTATTTTTTCGGTCAACAGAAGAAATAATCGAGATTTATTGATTATTAAATTAAAATAAAATTTAGTAAAATTTATTGTCTAAAACTAAATGCCGTTTCCGCCCTGAGAGTTACACCAGGCAAAAAAAAAAAAAAAAAAAAAAAAAAAAAAAAAAAAAGGTGTTCAGGGTCCTGGTCAAAAAATGTGAAAATACTGATCTATGTGGTGTATGTACAAATATTTATTTACATATAGATTATTCTGTTGCACTTACTTTCACACAAATGCCCTAGGGGAAAGGGACACCAATTCGATTTTCCTTCGCCCTCAGTTATGAGATAAATGGCAATGAAGACTGGGTTCTCTAGCTTTGGATGGTAACCAACCTAAGAGAAGGAAAACTCTGAATTCCAGATTATGGAAAAAAGAAAATAGGAAACCACTCTCCACTATCTTTGCCAAGGATACGTGGCAATTCACAGATGCTAAAGAAAAGCGACCTGTGGAAAGTCATGATCACCAATATTCTGAAGGGAAGGGTCATGGCTTTTTTTTTAAATTTAAATTCATATTGATAACTTCTTATATTCAAAACGTAAGCATCTTTATTAAAAAAAAAAAAAAATAATCAAAATCTACGTAGTTTATTTAAATTTATATATACCTTATTCAGAACATAACCGTCTTAAAGATTTTTAAAAAATGTTGGCTTATAAATGAAATCCATAAATTCCTTAGATATTACTTCCTTTACGTTTTGCATCCCAAACATAAAAAATAACAGATATGGTCTTCTAGGGATCCGAACAAAAGATGCGCATTTCTTAAAAGGGTTCATTTAGTGACTGAGTGGGCTAAAAAGCACATTTAAAGGTAGCTTCATAATATAAGGAACCCTGCTGAAAGGTGGAGGGTTTTTTTTTTTTTATTATGACTCTCAAATACTCTGGTCGATAGATGTCTACTCAAATGCGTGTACCAAATAAATTTAACGTTTGTAGTTAGAAATAAATGATGGAGTAAATGTGTAGCGGCCTGGATTGAGGAATCGGAGAGCCGAGTTCGAATTCCTTTCGGATCCATTACATTGACTTACGTGCTAATACCATTGGGAAAGGTATGAATTCTCTTCTATGCTCCCCCCCCGCTCCCAGCAAATGCTACTGGTCTAGGAAAAGGTAAATCTGAATTTAAAACCGAAAAAAAAGAAAACACAACTTCTACTATGGCTGCAGTACGCATGGTGCCACTCTGACCCGGGTCACCAGTTAAAAAAAAAAAAAAAAAAAAAATTTTGATTGTCAGATAATAAAGAAAAAGAATCTCTAACTACTAAAATCAATTGAAATGCTGCAATTTATACAGAAATATTGAATTAAAGTACCCCAAAAATTAAAAAACTAAAAAACAACAATAAAAGAAATCCTGCTCTTCGCAGAAATATCCACTAAAGATTGAATTTTTCAAGTGTCTCTTTAAAAAAATTCTCCATCATTATTGCAGGCCGAAAGGATTTAATGACAAAGCTTTCATTTGTCATAAAAATTAAAATTTCAGTAAGGTGAGAAAACTGCCAATTTACAACGTGTTTTTGTTTTTTTATTTTTTTTGTTTTGTTTTTAGGTTTGATGTATTCTAGAACATCTATAAATAAAAAATGCCCCCCCCCCTCCAAGTATGGTACTTTTCTGTGATAAGCACTGGTAGGGTTAAAAACTTAATATTTGTAGCCATTTGTCTTTTTTATAAGCTACGCTCTGCTATCAGATATTAAAACAGAATGATCTCAGCTCAACAAACAGAAAAATATTCCCCGAGGAGAAATTTAAAAAAAAAAAACTTATATAATATAGGTTAAATCTAATTTGGCAGAAAGGGAGGCATGTCTGCTACTGCTACTGCTTAGATCACATTTATTAATCTGGGGAGTAGGGGTATAATTTGATCGCCAAGGATGGTGAGTAGGACCATAAAAGTCAGCATAGTTAACAGCTCTCCCCATTTTCACTTTTTCATGTAGACCATAGTGGCAGCTTATTTATCACACAGGTAATTTAAAAGATTTTGAATAAAATTATATTCTGAATTAAGGAACAAATATGTTGAATAAAATGTGTTAATACTTTTTGATTAGTTTATCTTTCATCTTGTTATTGTTGCTTTATTTATTTCATCCGTTAAATAAGCGTTGACCATTAAATAAGCGTTAACTGTTTAAAAAATTAAGCGTTGACCATTAAATAATGACTTTGGCTTTTTTTTTAAAGTCTCTAATCCGAGGTTTTTTAAAAAAGAAAGAAGCCAATCCAAGCTGTATATTTTTTAAAATAATTTCACTCCAAGCAAGGCGATAATGCCACTAAGACGCAAGGAACTATTATAGAATTCGCTTGCCTTTCGTTTTTAAGCCTATGTATGTGCTTCCCTGCCCCCCCCAATTTTGCACACGCTATGGTTACTACCTGAAATTTAATTGCTTTTTAAAATAAAGAATAAAAGTTACAATTACCATCAAACTGTATTGCATACTCTTTAGCACTAATGCCCTCGGGAAAGTCATGAATGCATCTCTTTACCCTCCCCCAGGTATGGATTAAATAGCAAAGTTGATTAGAGCTATTTAGCCTTGGGTGGGAGTCTAAAAAGGAAGACTACGCTGTGGAATAGGCAAAGGAAAACTATTCCACTATTTTTTTTTCCAAAGAAGTCATGGCAATTCATAGAAAATAAAGAAAAGGATGTAGTAGAGAGCCATGATCGCCTACACCCTAAAGAGACATGGAATTAAAAGAAAAAAAATGTAATTGAAGTCTGTAAGGTCCTCCCCTCGCCCCCGTATATTTTAAACATTAACGTTTAGAATAAACTATCACTTAAAAATCAAATTTTAATCTTTCCCAAAATTATTTTTATTATGAACGGGTTTAATTAACTCTCAAATAAAAAAACAGGTATTATGTACACACACACACAAACATATAAATATATATATACACAGATATATAAATGTATATTATATATGTGTGTGTGTGTATGGCTTGATGATTGCGTTTAGTATGAAACAGTCTGTCATCTTTTGAGTATTGACTTCAATGTTCACTTTATATATATATATATATATATATATATATATATATATATATATAATGGTCTGACGATTGCATCTGGCATGAAACAGACTGTCGCCTCTAAGTGTTGACTTCTATGTTCACTTTTATATATATATATATATATATATATATATATATATATATATATATATATATATATATGTATATATAAATTATTAGGAGGATTTGATAATTATATTTAAGTAATTCATCGAGTCTGACAGAAATCTCAACAGAATGCAGAAAGCACTGGACGGCCGTTTCGTCCTATATTCGGGACTCATCAGCAGTGCACATCCACTACCGAGAATCTATCTGTGTATATCATTGCTTGAACCGGCTTCTAATGCTCCAGTTGGTAGCGGCTTGGTGAGAGTAGTCGTGGCTCCAGGGGGCACAGTCCTATGGTTACAGAGAACTCAGTAGAGTTCCACCACGGAATATGTGAGCGAGCGGCGCTATGTTGAGTCTGATTTGCAATCTCTTCGTCACCGAGGCCCAGTGGAACAATTGGTATGATGCTTGCTTTACAACCTAACTGTCAGGGTTTCAATTCTCGGTAGTGGATGCGCACTGCTGATGAGTCCCAAATATAGGACGAAACGACCGTCCAGTGCTTTCTGCATTCTGTTGAGATTTCTTTCAGACTCGATGAATTACTTAAATATATATTTTAATATCAAATTTTATCATATAATTTAATAATTATTGGTTAGAATAAATTCTTTTTAATATTTACCCGTATTTTAAAGATCTGAATAGCTATTATAACATGATTTCGTTGTGAAGTTTTTGAATCTTCCTATACTTGGGTTTTGATTGGTCATTCTAGCTTTTGTAACAATGTTTTCTCCTAGCGAATGATCGTTAATTAATTTGAAACTTAAAACCATTTATTTTATATTCAACATCATCACTTGATAAGACACCGTTAGGTGTTGAAACAAAATGGCTATTTTTGTAGTGATTTTATAACATATTTATGTTATAATTTTTTTGATAAAAATTATATATATATATATATATATATATATATATATATATATATATATATATATATATATATATATTCCAATGACTATTTTTTCCTTTGATTTCGTCTGATAAATTATTTTTTTTTGTTAAGGCTTATTCTATAAGGAGGGGGCTGCTGAGATATATATACGAGCGATGCTCCGAAAGTAATACCTTCTATTTATTTCCACATAAGCTGCAATCGATTACAGGAAATAGAGTAACACATTTAAATAGAGAAAGTTTTCAGCCACAAAACCTTATTTTTCTATTTTTCCATATCTTGCTTTTTATATACAGTGACGTTTCCCATAATACCATACGAGATCTTGCAACGTTTTGTAATCTACCGATAGTTTACTTTAACTTTCCATTCGTACTACATGGCATTGTCAAAGCATTAGTACTTTTCAAACAACCCATAGAAATATTACGGATATATCATTTAGTTTTTATTTTATTTGTTATATATTAACTTGCGTGTTCTTTTCTTTAAATGGATTCCTACATTTCCCAAGGGTATTAGTGTGTAAGTGAATATAACAAACCCGACTGGAATTCGAACTCGGCTCTCCGATTTCAAATTTCGAACTGTTATGTATTTCACCACCCGCACATCCAAGCTTACAGAACCTGATATTTCCAAGCAGTCACCCGTCTAGGTACTGACCAGGCTCGACGAGATATGGCCGTAAGCCACGCTTTAATAGATGGGTAGGTTTAATTATACAGTCACATGTTTTGTTTGATAATTACAAATGAATTCTTGAAAATCATTTTAACTTGACCCATTTAATTTGTCATCTACACCTTTGCTCTTCACCGTACCAAGTTTTGACTGACAGTTTGTTCGGCCTTTGGCAGACGTATGTTGTATCTGGGGGTCTTTACAAAGTGCTTAATGATTTCTTTTCTTTGGTTCTATTTGCAAATTGTAGAAAAAGAAGTAACCACACTTCTCCTCACCCCGCCACCTTCGTAGGTATGCTTTTTAGATAACTCTCCGTTATCTAATTGCCGCGTTCATGTTAGTGCACCCACCAACATCCTTCAAGGCCCGATTCTGCACTTAGTGGTTTTAAGGTTACCTTCTAAGTCAACCCTCAGGGCTCCTAGGCCTTTCGACTTTCTGAGATAACAGTGAGTACAACCCAGTATATACTCAACTCCTCTTAGAACAAAAGTTCCTGATGGATATTAAATTTGATTCCGATCTCTGGTATTTCATGGCGAGAATCACATCGACGAAATCAATTAAATCCTATCCTACACCATGAAAATAACAAATTAAAACTACAGATCCTCGAAGCAATCTACATTAAAAAATTGAAACTGACACTGAATAGAATGCTGTAATAATTGTCTAAAATGCCCATAAAAAGAACAGTTTAAACGCCTTAATTCGCGTTTGACCATGACATTATAACATAAGAGAAAAAAATTCCCATAATAAATAATTTTTCACGTTCTAATGCAACATTGTCAGCCGTGGCATTTAAACGCAAAAAGAAAAAAATTCAGTAATGGATAGCTGCACATATTTTTGCCTTACCAGTTGCACCCCTGATGATGACCTTAGAAAGAAATAGAAAATACTTGGGAAATTAAAGTGACTTTCACTGTTACAGTGCATTTCTTGCCTCATTTGATTGTAATACACGGAAAAATATCCGTGAATATGAACGGATTCTGCTAAAAATAAGCAGATATAATGTTTGTAATTTATTTAATGAGACATCCCTAAAATCAGTTAAAAAGACCTTATTAAATTTTCATGGAAATTTTAATACCATATGAAAAAAAAACACCCCATAGGAATATTTTTATCCCTTAGAGGTCAATGTAAGGCTAAATAAAGCCTTAGAACTCAGTTCTATGTTAATGTTTACATCTCTCACAAAGTTAAGACTTTTTCTTCTACATGCCCATTGTTGATTTACTTGTTGAAGAAAAGGATACAAGTCGCTTTGGAAAACCTTCAAATACAACAGATACTTGAGAAAAGCTGAAGAATATATCGGCCAAGGAGCCTTGTCTAAAGCAACAAACAAAGATACTAAACGAAAAAGTGTCACATAACCTACATTTTTAGTAAATTTTAGGTCAGCCGATATCTGATAGCCTTTTATTGACAGTCAAACAATTAGAAGATTTAATTAATTTTTTTTTTTAAATTTTCATCTTGAAATACTTGAGGAGAAAACAAAATATAATGAACAATTCGTTTTGTCTTAAAAAATTAAAAATAAAATTTCAAAAAATTAAAAACTTTTGTTTTTGTTTAAAACAAAAAAGTAACTTATGCATTCATTTAAAAATTGAAATTTTTTTACCTCGTCTCATACTGCAAATATGACTTATTTAACAATTTTTGACAGTATAGGAAATAGTTTTTTTTTTAGTTAGAGACCAAAGACACGGCATCTATACATCACGAAAAAAAATTTAGATAAAATTTTTTCCTAAAAACCAAAAAAAAAAAAAACAAATAAAATAAAATTGACAAATCCCATGATTTTAGCTGAATTGAGTTTGGTAGAAGAATGCATTTTCAAATCCAGGTTTAAAAAAAAAAGGCATAAAAGTCACAGGGAAAAAAAGTCACAGGATAATGTTCGCATTGTTTCTGCGCTTTCTTTATTAAATTTTTCTTTTCTTTTTATTCTAACCCCGAAGTCAGAGTGAACAGTGGAAATATCAGATCTTACTGTTGTCTTCATAATTCGATTTAATGAAAATAATTTTTACACCTCCTGACATAGAAATTATTGACAGAAGAGTGCTTCAAAAATCTGTTACAATACCAAACATGTCACTCACAAAACGAAGTTGTGACATTTTTTTTCTGCGGCATTTTTCCTAAAAGAATTGTAACTTTTTCTGCGACTTTTTCTTCTTCCTGTAACTTTATTATCAGCCAGGCATTTTCAAACAAGATTATTAAATTAAACTTATTATCAATAGCTTGCAAGACTTGTATTTTAACCAAACATTTTTTTTCTGACCAGAATCTTTAAATTTACGTTTTATAATGGCAGTATTGCAACGCGATGACTCACAAATTAAGACCAAATCATTTACACAAGTTCAATCCACGCAGTCAGCCCAGATCTTGAGCTAGACTAAGCCGTCACCGTTTTTTACGGTTAGAGCTTTGAATTTAGATCTAATCTTGTGTTGAATGATTTTGATCTGAAAAATTGTTTAGCGTAGAAGAGAACCGTTTATATTTAAAAAACAATTTTTTAAACTATTATTGGACGATGAGTGTTTCTTTATCGATGTAAAACGTTTAAAAAATTATTATGCAAAATAAAAATGACAGTTACTTTTTAAATTGATAATAAAGCTATACTCATCCAATTTTTTTTTTAATGTCCCTTGTGATTCAACTCTAATTCTAACTTTAAAACTATTTAAAATTTAAATAAGGCAAATTCGCAATATGGAACACGGTAGCAACCTTTATGATGAATTATCTTAAAAATTGTCCTTAAAAAAAAAAAAGAAAAGGAATATGGCACCTCTGTGTTTCTTTTTTTTTCCCAACATATTCATGACGGGACACACAACATGAAACACAATACAACAAATACAAAATGTCACAATATGATGACGGTCAAATAAGGCATTGGCCCTGCGTCAGAAATAGCCAGAAAAAAAAAAAAATAAAAATTAAAAAGAAAACAAAAGAAAAAATGTTGGTGTACGTTAGGAACTATTTTGGTTTTGTTTTTTTTTTGGGGGGGGGTATGAAATCGTTAAAAATAGAAAAGTTTGCCATTATGGATCTATCAAAAATAAGACCTGATAGACTTCAGTTATGGAAAGTGTTCAAGGATCGTTAGATCAAGGAGACGTTAATAAAGATGAAGGGAGGAAAAAAAGACACCTAAAAAACCCTAATTTTGCTATAAGTTTGTTCTTTTTTTCTGTTTTGGGATTAAATATTGTATATAAAACTCCATTGATATTGACATGTACAAATTGAGATATAAATAAATTTAATTAAATGTATCTGAAAGACAATATTTATAATTGATATGACAAAATAATAGGAAGACTAATTCCTTTTTATTTTGTCATTTCAGTTTATTAATATTAACACGTACAACTAAAAATTTTCAAGCCTTATTTTTGATAATTTGTTCACTAATCTTTTTTTAATTTTATCTCACTTAGCGATTTCAGAAAAAACAGTTCCTCAACTACACAATGATGGCTCATGGGTGTGTAGATAGATAGATAGCTATATATATATATATGTGTGTGTGTGTTAAAATTTCAGACAGAGTATAAAATGACCATATGAATAAGGCAAAAGGAAAATGTATCTTACCCGACGTGTTTTGTCCTCTGAGGGAATTTATTAAGGCAATTTTTTTTCCTTGACAAAGTCCCTCAGAGGACAAAAAACATGTCGGTTAAGTTTTCCTTTTGTCTTACACGAAGGCGTTCTTTAGAGAGCTCGGCTAAACACGTCATCAGGGAAAAACATGAGTAAAGTAAAGTTGATTGACAAAAGGGAAACAATTCACACTGTAGGAGAAAATATGGCCGGAGAAGAGAAAAGGGATCACGACTAAAAATGCAAATTTATTCGTGAAATATTCGTGAATAAAACGAAGATGAGAGAAAAAAAGAAGAGGGGGGATTGTGCGAATTGTTTTCGTTTTGCCAATCAACTTTGCAAACAGTTTGTCCGCATGATGTCTTAGCCGAAAGAGATCTCTAAAGGATGCCTTTATGCATCAATTCAAATGTTCTGTGGAATCGAATTTTTGTTCATATACATACATATAACGATATATATTTTTAGATATCAAGAACAGTATTAGGGAAATTGTATGACAACGCGGAAAAAGTTTATTTGTGACGCGTTTCGTCCTTCGAGACTCCATCGGACTAATTTTATTAAACTTGATGTCGTTATAAAAGACGAAACGCGTTACAAGTAAACTTTTTTCCACTTTGGCATACCTATATATATATATATATATATATATATATATATATATATATATATATATATATATATATATATATATATATATAGAGAGAGAGAGAGAGAGAGAGATAATATATATTCATATATTCATATATATATATATATATATATATATAAATTCCCAAGAGGATAGAATCTAGATAGAACTCAATGTCCAGTACAGAGTAAGAATATAGGATCAAACACTAATATTCCATGGTTATAATTTATTACACTGAAATCGATTCCAATGTTATAAATTAAATAAACCATGGAATATTAGTGTTGAGCTCTATATATATATATATATATATATATATATATATATAGGTAAAATGAGAAAACAAATGGAGTATGGTTCCACTGTACGTCACATTTAATTTAAAAGAGGTCTCAATACAAAGTAGGGCTAAATATTACTTATTTTAGGATATTAAAACATGTTTAAAATCGCTACACAATTACAATTATGTTTCGACCCCCATAAATGTGTCTCTTCAGGCCATATTAAATTACTGGCGAGTGGAAGATTAATGTATTTTTAACGTTTTAATATCCTATAATAAATTATATATATATATATATATATATATATATATATATATATATATATATATATATATTGCTTTGCTTTCCAGGCCATATTTCTGACGCTAAGACACACTGTCTTATTTTTTTACCGTGATTGCAAGAAAACAAATGTTCTGCTACTTCAAGTAGTCGCTATTCGGCTTTGGCATACTGCTGCCGTGGATAGGCGGAAGGTTCGGAAGACTTGAAATGTGTTTGGCTTGCCGTGTTTAACACTGGTTGTAAACGCACTTGGCACGCTGTTCCAGCCAGCATTTAACATATGTGGCATAGCAAAACCGCGAGACCACAAGTAGTTATTCTCCCAAGACTGGGGCATCTCCTGTAGGTAGAAGGAGCCCATTCGTGATGTTGGGGTCGGGGCAGTAACTGGGGTCGGAGGTGGGTTCGGGGTATGCAGTCTAGGTAAGGGGCTAGTCATTTGTTGTTGTTGTTGCTGCTGTTGTTGCTGGTGGTGGTGATGGTGGTGAGAGGGATGAGGCGGTGGGAGCTGGGGAAGGGGAGGCAGTGATGATGACAAGGATGGTGATTCACGAATGTTATTGTGCTCTTGGTGGCTATTGTGAAGCAAACCCGGATGCTGTTGGTGAAGGTGATGGTTGCTATTCCGGTGGGTGTGGCTGCTACTGTGCTGCTGAGGGAGCGGGGGAGGGTGGTGCAGAAGACTTGGTTTCATGTCGTTTTTAACTGATGAAGAAGACGACGACGAGGATGGAGAGAGGGGTTGTTGGTGATGGGGCAATTGTGGTGACTGCATGTGTTCCTTGGTGCTTAGGCCAGCACGATTTCGATTAAAGGCCGAAGCATGTGACAGAGTTGGTGTCGGCATTTTCAGGACATTCATCTTGGGCAGGGATGTTGACGACGGCGATGACATTGGCGATATAGGAGGGGACATGATTGGTGACACTGATGCCGATGACGGCCCAGAGGCAGCAGCAGCAGAAGTCCCAGTGTCAGCAGCAGTAGTTGCATTATTGGTAGCAGTTGTGGCTGGATTGTTGGCAGGGTTGCGGATATACAACTCACAGCCCGTACGTGTGCGCTTGTGGTTGTTTAAATTGGCCTTCTGAGAGAAACACTTGCCACACCGGTCACACGCAAAGGGCTTCTCGCCTGTGTGCGTGCGCATATGGGTGCGCAGGTTACACTGTTGGCTGAACATCTTTGAGCAGACTGTGCAGTAGAAGGGTTTCTCTCCAGTGTGCACACGCTCATGATTCCGCAAGTTGATTTGCTGACTGAATGCTTTGGGGCACATTGAGCATTTATACATCTCCCCAGTATGGATTCGTTCATGAATCTTAAGAAAGAATGCATTACAAAACGCTTTCTTACAGTACTGACAGTAAAACATGTCGCCCGTATGGATACGTTTATGATCCGTCAGGTTAACACGCTGACTGAATGCTTTGCCACACACATCACAGACAAAAGGCTTTTCTCCAGTGTGTGTACGTAAATGTAGTTTTAAGTTCCCTTTCTGGCTAAATGCTTTCCCGCATGTTGAGCAGGCAAAGGGCTTCTCTCCAGTGTGTGTCCTCTCATGGTTACGCAGATTTATCTGTTGACTGAATGCTTTGGGGCAAAACGGACATGCAAATGGTTTCTCGCCTGTGTGTACACGTTCATGGATCTTCAGAAAAAATGCATTCGTGAAAGGTTTTTTGCAGAAAGAGCAGTAAAACATGTCTCCAGTGTGTACACGCCGGTGGTCGTCGAGATTGACTTTTTGGTAGAAGGCTTTACCGCACAGATCACAGGCATACGGCCGGTCACCTGTGTGGGTTCTCATGTGAAGCTTCAAGTTCCCCCGTTGACTGAACGCTTTCCCACAAACCGAACAGATAAAAGGTTTCTCGCCTGAATGAACTCGTTCATGATTCCGTAGGTTCACCTGTTGGGTGAATGCTTTTGGGCAGGTCGAGCACCTAAAAGGCTTCTCCCCGGTGTGAATGCGTTCATGGATTTTCAGAAAGAAAGTGTTCGAGAAGGCTTTTTTGCAAACAGAACATTGTACGTCCTTGGGTGGAGGTATTCGTTCGTGGCCAGACGGGTGATGGTGGTGGTCAACGCTGCTATTATTATCCATGTTGTTAGTTGGATTCGAATTGGAACCAAGACCTCCGGGGAGGTTGGACGAGAAGTCCTTTTCATCACAACAGATTTCTGGCTTATAGAGTTTTTCATCCAACAAGCCCAACTTTTCCGGTCCCTTTAAAGGTTCAGGTGAATAAAATGGTTGCCCATAAATACTAGGCTGGTTACTGATTGGAAACAATGGTTGCATGGGATACATTGTGGCTTTTATTTTCTGGCTGCTTTCACTGGGGTTATGTGCGTAATAAGCACAGAGATAGATATATTACTTATTTCTTTTATGTATTTAATATAATTATCAGAGAAATAAAAATGTTTGACATCTTGTCATTAGTGTGACTTTTTAAAGAAAACATTGGTCTAACTTTTTTTTTTAAATAAATTTCCAAATAATATTTTAAAAACTTTTGAACAGTTCTTTTCCAATTAATTTCTTTCTCTTTTTAAAGTAAAAAAAAAAAAGATTTATTGGGATAAACAATTGGGATAGACAAAAACTATAATTGCGCGATAGGAAGTGATTGGAATTGTGAGAGAGGAAATGCTGGGAATTGTGGGATACAATTAGTTTCTGGGTTGCTTTTCGTGTCCTTTTTCTCTGTGTGTGTGTTGTTGTTGTTGTTTTTTTTTAAATTTTACTTCAAGTCCTTTGTAAATGGCAGTAGGTTTTTTTTTTGTAAAAAATGTTTACCATCGAAAAATATAAATTCCTGTTACTTTAAGTGCTTTTATACCATAGATATTATTTGCCACAAAGAGTAAAAAGATATTTTCAAAGATGGACGTTGACAAAAAAAAAATAAATAAATAACTGAATAGCAAGATTTTGAATTCGTAGAAAGTAAATGAAATATTCATTAAAATTTAAGATTTGTTTGTTTTGTTTTTTTTTACTAAACCAAATTTCTCACACTCGAAATCTCAGAGTTATTCAAATCATGCAAAATAATTATTGACTGTATTTGCATATGACTATTATATCGATCTGTTATTTAGTAAAACAGTTCTTGTGGACTATTTATTAAAATGTTACAAGTTTACAGAACCAGTTTTTAAACCCACTTGGGCTTTGTATCCATTGGCAACAAATTTAGAGATGTTAAAAAAAAATAAAGCGGCAGCTAGTTTTTAATTTCATAGACAAAATATTTAAAAGAAAAGCAAATGGACTCCTAACGAATTTGAATCGCAATATTGACGTGTCGTCTGGGTGAGTTAGGTGTTACTTTAGGTAAAGTTTCGAAAGATTGGGTGTTGGATTTTTATAATGGCTACGTTGCACATTTCCAAATATATGGAATTATGTTTTTAAAAACTAATTATCTAATTCTTGCGTACTGTGATGAAACCAATCTGCAAGACGTTGTTATTTAAAAAGAAAAAAATATCGAAGAATTAAGTAAATTATAACAAAGCAGTAGAGAGATAATTTTGAACAAAAACTCTTTGTGAAACATAAAATAATGGTTCTGATATTAAATATCTTATCTTCTGGTATTATGTCTATCGCTAGTATTTGTATTTCTATCCATTCATTTGATTTGATTTTTCTTCTGGCTACACTTTTTCTATGGCAGTTAATTGGCCAAAATAATAAAATCTTCTTCAGTTCGTAGCTAAATACGATTATTAATGATACTTTTTTTTCAGAGGGCTCATTTCAATGATAAAATTATACTATAAAATCATTTGTAAGGCATTTACATTATACATATCATCCTCCTATTCTATCAATAAGGCTTGCGTTAATTCCTGAACACCGACAATCCCTTTCTTCCTAATTTTCAATAAATTTATAGTAAAATCATCTCTTTCTTCCTGATTTTCAAGGTAGTTCTATAGTAAAGTAATACATTTAAATGACACTTATAATAGGCCTATTCTAGCAGTAATTCTTACCTTAATTCCTGACCACTGACAATCCCTTAATGACCACATGAAACTGGTAAACTATTATCAAACATGAATTGTGTTTGGTGTACAAATAGTTTTGAATTGACATACAGAAAGAACAGGTACCAAACCCCCATATGGTCAATAGAGAAATGGATTTAGTTAAATAAAAAAAAATCTATGCTTGTAAAATCAATGTATGTTTAAAGAAAATAATTAGTTCAGATTTATTAATCTTGGTAAAGAACATAATCAAATAGTAGAGAAGATCTGAATGCCTTGAAAATTGGCATCCGAAATCGTAGGTTTTATTCAGGCTTGAAGAATAACATTTGAGACCAACTGGAATTAGAGAACTAGCTGTACTATTTAAGGCTTATTATTATTAATAATAACACAAAAAAATCTAATAATACTGATACATAATAAACATTTTAAATATGCTAAATACAAAAAGATGGGGGCTGTGAACTTCTAAATTGAGAAGATTTGCCAAAAATGGTTTTAAAATTATTGCGAGATTGGCTGTATTGAACGATTTTAGAGATACAGGGTTATTAGTTATTTCTAGAAAGGGAATTGAATAAATTGATTAAATTATAATTTTTCTAATGCTTACCAATGTTTCAAATTGTAAAAAGAAGATTTTATTGGGTGTAAAATGATTAAACAAACGTCAACGAAGTAAGCAGCTGTTCGGTGTGGGTGGGAGAATTAAGTTACTTAATCGTTCAAGATTAAGGGACGGGAAAAGATGGCGAGTCAGTTGGAAAAATAAAAGAGACAGAAGAAAAAAGAAAATTGTATCTGGTACACGGTTGTTGAAGACGTCTCGAAGCAGAAAGGATTCACATTTTGAGGCCAGGGAAGAGTTGCTTGTCCAGAAAATGATGATTTCTTGAAAGCTGAAAAAGAATGCAAGAGAAACATTCAATCAACAAAAAAAAAAAAAAAAAAAAATCATAAAATCTGCAATAAGAGATTAAGTGAAAGTTAAAAATACAGAAGAAATATAATAGCCGTGTCCTCTCATTAACACTTGCCTTCATTCCTGACAACTTTCTTCCTGATTTTCAATGCATTTCTTTAGTAAAATGATTGATAAAGCATTTACATTTTACATATAATAGCCCTATTCTTAAAAGAGTGCTCAATACAAAGTAGAGCAAATAAAATTTATTCAAAAATTATAAACATGACATGTTATAACATCACTACAAAAATAGCCATTTTGTTTCAACACTTCAACGCTGATGTAAGAAGTATTACAAATGCTACAAACATTAGATACAAGAAAGTCAGAATTCAGAGCCAAAAGTAGATAGGGAGAAGGTTTATACAAATGACACGACAAACACATTCGCATCCTAATGCACAAACACGTAAATAGGACTAAATATATAAGCACGCAAATATAAGAACGACGCGAGAAATAGAAAAAGGAAACGAAAAAAGAAAAGAAAGGAAAAGAAAAAAGGAAAAATTCAAAAAAGAAAATAAAAATAAGTAAAAAAAAAAAAGAATAAGAACAAAAAAAAAACACGCAAAAAAAATTATAAAGCAAATACAAGCAATTACACACCCGTACCTAGATACAAATAAACAAACTCACCAAAAATCAAGCATAAATATACTAATAAAACAACACAAACCAACCAGAATAAATTGATAAAGTGACACTTAGCTAAGAATAGTAATAAATATATATATATATATAATTTTCCCCCGTTCTATTTTTGAATAATTTTGTAATATTTTAAACATAATGCTGGGTTAAATTTAGAATTTGAAATTTTTAATTTTTCTGTGAAATTAGACTTTAATTATTTCATATTGATTTCTAGTTTAATCTAACATTAAATTACTACACTAATGGTTTGTACTTAAAATATATTGTCACGTATTTTTGAATTACAATATACTTGTATTCTGATTAGTCATCATAGGTTAAGTAACAATATTTCCCTTATTGAGGGGGTTTGGTTTGGTTTGGTTTGAATTTAAAAAAAAAACAAAACTCTTTATTACGCAATCAAGATCATCACTTGATAAGACACCAGAAGTGTTGAAACAAAATGGCTATTTTTGTAGTGATGTTATAACATGCTTATGTTATAATTTTTGAAGAAATATATATATATATATATATATATATATATATATATATATATATATATATATATAAATTAATTGATTTAAAATATTTTTTCCGCTACACAATTCTAACCATGTTTCAAAAATGGAAGCTAAAAGCCACGAATTTAATTTTGCGATTAAATTAAAGACATTAGTTCGATTTCATCCTCAAGCGAATTTTGGAATAACTTTTAAAATTACTGGGTTTTAAAGACACAGCTAAAATCACGTTTCCATGGTTACAGATAAATCTACTAAATATATATATATATATATATATATATATATCATAATAAAAAATCTGTAAGTGGTAAGGATAATCCAAATCGGTCTTTTTAATACAAAATATTAAAAAGACCGATTGTCCTCATCTTTGTCGCCATATTTATCACAACGTTTCAGCCATTGTACGCTCCGGCCTTCTTCAGGTGGTTGGATTCTCGAACCTAACTCTTTATTTCGCTTACTGGTGTAGACTGTTCTAGTTCCACGTGCCATGTTTTTAATGAATGTCAGTTATCAGTTATCTCCTGTTAATTTCCCTCTGAAAGTTCTCCACAGCCTTAGCTAGGTATTGAACTCACACTCTTTGGGTCTTGTCACTGGATCTAACTAACGCCTTTATCCACTGAGGCATGTGTCCATGTCACGTGAAATTAGAACAGTCTACCCCAGTGAGCGAAATAAAGGGTTCAGTTCGACATTCCAACTACTTGAAGAAGGCCGGAGCGTACAGCGACCGAAACGTTGTAATAAATATGGCGACAAAGATGAGGACAATAGTCCGAATAATGTAAATAATGTACATAATGTCTCATTTCAGAAATATAGACAGATACAGAGGAATACTACACACACACACACACATATTCTGTTTCTACGTTATTTTTATAGATACAAATATTTAAGTAAATGCTCTATTTATAATAAACAGTATTAACAACATTTACCGGCCTGAATGTCTAAGAAATTGCATGGTATAGCAAGGCAAGCCAAATGACGGTTTCGTGTAGGATACAGGTTCGATTCCTGTCGGAGGACACATATTTTCTACTAAATTTCTCGGACATTCAGGCCGGTAAATGTTGATAACACTGCTTATTGTAAACAGAGTATTTACTTAAATATGTGTATCTATAAAAATAACGCATAAACAGAAAAAATATTATATTGTAATTGTCAGACTTAGTTCGTTTCATAATATATGTTGTCATTTGTTTACGTTAATATACGCTTAGAGTAAAAACAGTAATTTGAATTTGCTAACCAGATGCTCCCTCTGTAGATAAATAGTATAGCCCGTCAGGCCAAATGACAGTTCCGTGTAAATGGTCAGGCCAGTAAATGTTGTTAATACTGTTTATTATAAACAGAGTATTTACTTAAATATTTGTGTCTATAAAAATAACGTATAAACAGAAAATATATTAAAATAATTGTTGGGCATAGTACATCTCATATATATATATATATATATATATATATATATATATATAACACTTATATCTGATACTTTAAATTAGTGTAATGGTTAATGAGCTTGTCCAGCACTGATTTCAATCGTGAAATCCATATGCAAAGAGAGGATCTTCTTTTTCTGTACTGACTTAGGAGTAAGTACACATGAGGAAGGCCATAGAATGGATTTGCTGAAAAACTAGGGATTATATTAAATGTAAATACGGAGGGGCGTCTTATATGCAAATGGGGACTCTTATATTAAATATACAGTAATGAGTTGAATTTGATTTTTAAAAAATTTCGTCCATTTTAAAAGATTAATTTAGACGTCAAAACAAAGCAGGAGTTAAAATTGTCAGGTAAGTTTCAACGTGTTTTCTTTAAATTATTGCATTTATTCTAAAAACTGCAGATTGAATTATTATGCAGCTGAAACTAATTTGAGTTTAAGGCCTCTGCATTTTTATATTCTTATATTAAGGCCTTTGAAATCTTATATAAATTATATTTTCTTTTTTTCCATAATTTATGCTGGAAAACACGTGTAATGGAAAGGATATGACAAACAAGAAATGAAGATAATGAGTGAGCGATTTGAGGTTTATGCAATTTGCATTTTACCTTCAAACATAAATGGGGGAGAGGCATCTTATATGTAAATGGGAGGGGGCTGTCTTATTAATTATAAGTGAGGAAGGGCATCTTATTTTTAAAATGGGGCATTGTACATTAAATGAAAAGGGGAGGGGTGTCTTATACTAAATGTAAGTTGAAGGAGCATCTTATAGTCAATAAAATGGGAAAGGTATCATATTAAATATAAATGAGAGGGCGCATCTTACATTAAATGTAAATGAGAGGGGGCATCTTATATTAAATGTAAACGAGAGGGGCATCTTAAATTAAATTTGTGGGGGTTATGCTAAGTGTTATTTGGGGAGGGTGTCTTAAATGCAAATTGGGTGGGGGTATTATAATAATAAATCTTTCAAGTTGTTCGTTTTATGGCCTTTACATCCATTGTTAAATAAACAAATCAAAGATATGTTTGCATCTAAATTATTCTGTACCTGTCTATATTTCTGAGCTGAGGTATTATGTACACTATTTATATTATTCGGACTATTGTCCACATCTTTGTCGCCATATTTATTACAACATTTCGGCCCTTCAGTCTCTGTCTATATATCAGAGATGAGGTATTATGTACACTATTTACATTATTCGGACTATTGTCTTCATCTTTGTTGCCATATTTATTACAACGTTTCGGCCTTTCAGTATCTGTCTATATTTCTGAGATGAGGTATTATATACACATTCGGACGATTGTCCTCATCTTTGTCGCCATATTTATTGCAACGTTTCGGCCGTTGTATGCTCCGGCCTTCTTCAGGTGGTTGGAATGTCGAACTTTTCTAGTTCCACGTGCCATGACACATGGCACAGTAAATAAAGGCGTTGGTTAGATCCAGTGACAAGACCCAAAGAGTGTGAGTTCAATACCCGGTCAATGCAGTGGAGAACATGGAGAAAGGAATTAAGGGGAGATAACTGATAACTGACATCCATTAAACATGGCACATAGAACGAGGACAGTCTACCCCAGTGAGTGAAGTAAACATTCCGACCACCTGAAGAAGCCGGAGCGTACAACGGCCGAAACGTTGTAATAAATATGGCGACAAAGATGAGGACAATAATCCGAATAATGTAAATAGTGTACATAATACCTCATCTCATATATAGACAGATACTGAAAGGTCGAAACGTTGTAATAAATATGGCGACAAAGATGAGGACAATAGTCCGATTAATGTAAATAGTGTCTAAATTATTCTGTAACAATTTATGTATGTGTGTATGTGAATATAGATAGACATTCATGCGTGTGTATGTGAATGTAGATACACACATTGTGTATGTGTGTGTGAATATAGATATCCATTGAATGTATGTAGATAGACATTGTGTATGAAAAGAAATGGATATTCTCTAGACTTAGTCTGATACAAGGCCATTATTCTGGAGCATCCAGATGTTCCTAATGTGAAAATCATTTTACTGTATTTGAGTAAAAGTAAATATTAGTAATTTATATTTGATTATGTAAGCTTTTATTTCAAATACAGTGTCCGCCATGTTTGAAGCAATAAAAATGTCAGATTAAAAATAAATCAATTCTTTAGAGATTGCTTTATGTTTCAAATACGATGGGCTTTCCTTAAAAAGGATAAATACAGCCGTGCATAACTGTGACGTTCTTCGTGGCCTAGTAGTGCTGCATGCCAGATCAAACAGTGCTTTCTCCTACAAAAACACTCCCCGTCTGCTATCAGAATGGCTGGTGCCTAACTCGATGAGAGCGTCTCTCTGCGCCTGCTTGGTCTCACGCTTTCTACGGACCCGAGGTTGAATCAATAGCTGCGTCTCGTTTACAGTCACTTTCTCACGGACGTGCTGTGGCCTCCCTCTGTCTTTTCTACAAGTATTTTCATGGCAACTGCCCTGACCATCTACTTTTACTGGTTACCAAACTGCATGAATTTAAGCGTGCTACTAGGTTGTCATCTCGGTTAAAAGCTTTTGAAACCGTCAACTCTGAATTTTCACGAGGCGAAGAAGATACGTCTGTATTGTTCTTTTTACTACTGCTCTTTTTGCTTGTGGTGGAAGGGCTGTTTTTAAAAACGGTTAAATGTAACTGTCTCTTCTACTCCAACAGCTTCTTCTCTCGCACTTCCCGACAGTGAACTCCTTTCCTCTTACTTGCTTCCCTGATAGCTATAATCTTCAAATCTTCAAATGTAATATCAATCGACATCTTCAGATGCCTTGATCTTCATCCCTGTCCTTCTCTTTATCCTTTCCTCAAACACCCCTCTTTACTCTTACTTTCACTCTCTGTAACCCTTTCTGTGCTAGAGGCACTCCCGCCTTGCTTGGGGTGATATGCTTAAAAAAATGATGGATGCAGGTTCAATCCCTACTGCAGGCCGAGAGACATAATACACTCTGTTTAAAATAGAAATAGGGGCGTCTATTTTAAAGTATGCCACTATTATAACTTTTGAAGTAATAAAAATGTTGGATTAAATTAATAAATCCATTCTTTAAAATTGCTTTGTTCACGTTTTTCAAGGGGCGTGATCGGATTTAAAAGACGCCCTCCAACCCGAAGGGGGGGGGGGCAAATACTGTAAATCATTTGAAATCAAAGGAGCGTCATTAAATACGAAAATAAACAAATCTCCTCTGTTCTTATATCCTTATTTTATTTTTAGTTTTATCAGGAGTCCAAGACTCGAGGGCTCTTAGGTGTCTCTCGAGCCTAGCCCATATGTAAATTCAGCACAGATTATTGTAGCAGTATAATCTACCGTGTCATTAGGCAGAAATTATGTGGGGTGCATTTCTGGAGAGGTGCCGGATATAAACTTAATCAACCATTATGGGTTATTGTGAAGTCTATTCGCACAAAAGATTTTGTATTTTCAAACGTCGTGAAGACATGAACCGTTATTAAGACAGCACAACTCCATATCTCTTCCGACTGCTTGTGGAATTAATGACATGTTAAGTTGATGTAATTCACTCGGCTATAAGCGGCTCAACTTTTCAGCACCCCCCAAGTCCCGATGAATGGATCTCCCCTCAGGAAGGCCCTTGAGAAACTCTTAGGCCTTAAACTTACCCCTGACCTCAAATTGGAACTTGTACATACCCATAAAAATGGTCAGTCCCCTTTACTCCTCCAGTAAATGCCTGAACTCTCATGATAACTCCCCAGACTGCAACCCTCTCAAATATTATGTGTGGGTCACAGTTGTACAAGAGAGCAACAAAACTCCTTGTTACACCAAAGATGAACTGAAGGCAAAGATCATGGCAGCATTCAGCAACTTAAACAAGGAGACCGTCCAGAAGGGTTGCAGGAGATTCGTGTGGAGGCCATGGTTGAAGCCAATGGCAATTTTATTGAATAAATTTAATCTATAGTATTTCAAGATATTTTTGTGTAATTTTGGGAAGGTATGCCTGTTAAAATGAGATGTCAGAACTATTTTAATTTTTGCGTAGTTTAGACGACGATTTATCCATCGCACCCTTTATATGTTTCTCGTTGTCTGTCAATTTTGTAGAAAAAAATAAATGTTCGCAAAAAATAATCTACAACTTCACAGAAAAAAAATCACACTAATGAAAATTTAGCAATCCAAAATTTCAGGAATGTGGGTCGGATCTGGTCCGGAATTTTTTAAAATTTGCTCACAGAGATGGCCTGATGCCAAAATGGTATATGTTGAGCTACGACCTCTAGGAATAAATTTGAAAAAGTGTGACATTTGCATTTATTATATAGAAGATGAGCTATTGAAAGTTAGAGGGTTGTGTCCCTTTAATTGAAAAAGTGTGACACACTGACATTTGCATTTATTATATAGAAGTGTAGATATATGTAAAATAAATTACTTCTCTCATTATTAGGATATGATTGATGGACGTACATATGTAGATTGTATGCAATGAAGTGTCGGTTAACAAGTCAGTTTCACAAGGAATACACTTGTGTAGAGACTTTCTTTCTCACTGGGTGGTTTTGCGCCTTTTATTTTAAATCCGATATGTATACTACTTCATATCTATATCTGATCATATCTAGCAATCTCCGTCTGTTCATATATAAGTCTGTTCATATCCATTTACAGTGCCACGCAAAAGTTTTTTAAAAAGTTAAAAAAAATAATCAATAAAAATATCCCACGAAGAAAAAGCAATATTTAATAACGCAAAAGTTGACAATACATTTATTAAATCCT